>JAVQIZ010082670.1:0-11458 GCA_036023535.2 Galaxias brevipinnis
ATCATCAAACATTCCCTATCAATCATTTAAGTTTTGCCACACTTCTTTAAAAGAAAAGCAAGCCCTGTTACCTGTTCTCGTTTTGCATTATACAAAACACCTATTTGCCAACCCATCTCCCAAAAAAATCACCATCTCCACCAAAACCAACAGGTACAAGCCATCTCCACCAAAACCAACAGGTACAAGCCATCTCCACCAAAACCAACAGGTATAAGCCATCTCCACCAAAACCAACAGGTACAAGGTGTTGTTCCATAGGGGCTTCTAAATAGCCTAGAGCAGTGGCTCCCAAACTTTTTCCAACCAAGTACCCCCTATGAACTTCAGCCTCCGATGTGTGCCCCTTCAGCACTGTGAAAGAGACCCCCACTCACATGTTCCATACAACAGCTTCAACTCTGTTTTGTACGCGTGTGTGTGTATGAAGTAATATTTTTAATCTGCCACAAGGGAGGCTTACTCAAATGAAAGGTAGGACAGTGACAAATTGCAGAATAGAGTTAACACATTTTGCATTTTGAACGCGATGTTGATGCAATAAAATCTGCCATTACAGTTTGTTTGGTTTTGCACTCCCTGGGGTTCTTTCCACAGTTTGTGAAAAGCTGCCCTAGAGGGGCTACTGAATGCCCTAGAGGGGCTACTAAATGCCCTAGAGGGGCTTCCAAATGCCCTAACCCATCCAAGGTCCCAGCCAGAAGATGTGTCATTGCTCCGGCAGGATGAATATACACAAAAACAAACTTGGGTTCTTCTTCCATATATATATCATTCAACCTGTATGCTTATTCATATTATCAGACTTAACTTTCACCTAAAGACACGAGGACTTCACTCAGACAGAAAGTCTGTTTATCGAAAACGTGTTCAAATCAGGGGCTATTACAAGGTTTCAATCCTCCTCTTCGCTAGTCATCTTTAGCCCACATTTGTTCAATTGACTTCAGTCTTTTTAATAGTGATGATCCCTCCTCCTCCTTCCCTTCCCGTGTTAAATATGGGTGAAGTGGAGGCTTACTACATGCCTCAGTGCTTGCAGAGCCTTATCGCTCGTCCTGGAGCCAATTAGACTCATTATAATCCATTAGTGTGGGTCTTAGGGTTCCCTGTAGGGATGGAGGATTCCTCATCACATACCTCAGAATCGAGCAGTGGTAAATCACACAGATTCACCTCCGTTCATATTGCTGACAGGCTCTGGCACTAGAAGTGTAAGAGTGTGTATCACACAGCAGGACCTAGTAGATGGACTGGTGAGGGTACAGAGGAGCACAGATGGATAGTGCTTTCAAAGTGAAGATGGGAAGGAATTTAAACCCTGTGGGGATGGATGGGATGTTAGACAGGTAGAGAGATGAAGGAAGTATTAAATAGATGTTTAAATTTGTTAAACAGAGGTTAGACACAGAATGAAATAATAGTCTGTCCTAAACCTTGAGATTTCGGCAACGTGTGCATTTGGTTAGCATTCACACGCTGTTACTATTTAAGCCCTATTATGACAGTGTGCTGTTCCAATTCACCAGCCTTTGGAGGAGAGAGGAATATGCTCAAATTCCCACCCACGAAGACGGCTGCCGGAAGACGCAGAGAAATTAGTCCCAGCGCTGCAATCAAAACCCCAGCTCCGCTGGAGAGAGTAAAGCGGAGATCCAACGGCCTTGTCAGGTTCATTTTACACTCCCCACCAGTCTGGACCTCCGTTAAGTCCATGCTTCGTTTAAAAGCATGCCACCCCTGTAGCTGTCTAATGTAATGGCTCGTTATCAAGCATGCCTGACCGCCGTCTCCTCCACATCCCTATTGAGTCCACCCAATGTCAACGTGGATATGTGATGTGTAAGAAATATAACTGGATACTTTTTAGGGGTGAACAGATTTTTAGAAGCACGTAGAACACTCACTCTCTCATACTGAATATTACACACAAACACAAGCACAACACACTATCGATCACAGGGTGCTGTGATAATAGAAACAGGTATACCTCAGTTAGACTTTGCTCCTTATATTTATTGATGTAAGGGCCTAAACACAAGAAGAATATGGATGAATTGTTTTTGATTAGACTTGGTGGGCAAGCTCATCCCCTTTCATTATCACACGTCATAATGATAAAGAAAGTCATACTCTGAGCAGAGCACCAATCCCTGCATGGGCATGCCTGGAAGCTAGCAAATGATCCTGGGCACATGTTCAGAACTGCTAGGTCTCTGCAGTGCAGTACCCAGCCTTACAGCATTACATTACAAACATTTTCAGCTCTGCTATCACGTTTAACTTCGCTAAACCTGCTGTTAACTAATACCATGGCCACCAATGATTAGGCATATGGAATGGAATGTGACTTAAGGGGACATGGCTAGCAGGACGCCTGGTTAGAAAGGTATATGCTACTTGTATCTACTTCCATGGTAGCTAGTTACTGCTTTTCAGCGTCTATGAAAACAATAGTTAAACTAAAAGCAAGTTCGATAAATACATCATAGACATACAGTATGTCTTCTCATACAACTGAAGAAAAACAGCAGTTGGAATACTGAGGTTTAATAAATAAAATAATAGAATAGAATAGGCTTCAACAGAATAGAATAGTATTTTCTACTTGGAATATTGTGCACTACAATGGCAACAGTTGTAAACCTCAAATCTAACAAACACTTTCAAACCTCAAATCTAACAAACACTTTCAAACCTCAAATCACAACAGTTACACAGAAGTTTAAAATGTCAGACAAAAATCTACTGCTTTAGTCATGAATGTTGCATGAACCTTTGTTTGAAGTAATAAACCTAAATTGTGTCTTTTGTACAATTATACTTATTAACAACTTGAGAATTTGAATTAATCAATGTCCTACAATGTTCAACCATTTTTACATAGCACTGCTCATTTAACATTTCACATGAATGTATCCTCATATTTTATTTTCCAGATTTTTGCTGAATGAGATGTGTGCCTTGGTGCAATTCTTGGAAGCCTTTGAAGGTCATGAGATAAATGACCCAGTTCACTTGTGTGTAAGCCTGGGTGTGTTTCCAGTGACCCAGACATGTGGTGCAGCTTTATGCCAACCAACCATTGGATCTCTCTGATACCAGCTTTGGCTGATTATAAGTTCATTAGGAAGTAATTTAGGGCTTGTCACCGCAAAGCCTGGGACACGTTCCAACCTACGATTTATGGGCAGCACAAGCAGCAGCAGCAGCTTCAAAACTCCTTAAGACTCCTCAATAAATACCTGCTCATATATAGTCAGGGACTATAATGTACATTGGACCCAGATCAAAAAACACAAGGGACGCTGTGAACTCTTATTCTGACCAATCTTCCTGTCCCTCGTACTGAGTAGCACCGCCAGATCATTCTACCACCACAATGTTTTATCAGAGGAACAATACTAGGGAGCTGATGAGGAGTTAAACCCCTGTTTTTTGCAAGACATATCGCTTGAATGGGTCTGCTCTGAGCAGAGAATCAAGCACATTGCGTCCTTCAGTGCTACTTTAAAAAGAAAGGCTGTCACATGCCTTTTTCTCAGAAATGGCTTGTGTCTAGTTTCTTCCATAAAGGCCTGATTGATGGACTACATCTGAGAGTTCTGTCTAACAGGGGATAACACATATTGTTAATGGATGTAGAAACCACATACTCAAGATCAAGACTTTTTGTGAAACCTAACAGTGACAGTAGGCTACTAACCAAACACTTGGAATCAAAAGGCCTTCCTCCGACCCAAAGCATACAGGCCAATCAACGCTGTGAGTGCTTTCAGGACAAGTCTCTGAACGTCTTTGATCGACCTGTAAAGCCAAGACTTGTCTGCAATATAACCTGTGGAGATACCCAAAGAAGTTCACTGACGCTACCCTGCTAATATGGTATTAGGAGGAGAGAATGGGACACCTGCCCTTTTATTTGGATTTCTTTTATAAAATGTGCCTTCACTTTGTCATCATAGGTTATTGTGTCTAGAATGATGGCCAAAAAGATACTTTCAATACATTTTAAATCAGGTTTTTTAACAGAACATTGCGTGCAAAAATTGAAACAGTATAAATACTTCAGTAAGCCAGTGTAGGTGTTGGTTTAAGTAATGGCTACCAGAATAGGTTTTGATCTCGGAGGGAAAGGGGAGATTTATTATAACCAGAGGGGAGACTGCTGTAAGCCAAAGACCCCACATTCTACATGTACAGGGCCAGATTAAGCTTGAATGAGGCTAGCTTCTAGCTTTCTTTGTCCATTTGTCCAGTGAATATTTTTGTGCCAGCTGTGAATAAATCCCATTTTTGTACGATAGGGTCAGCTCTACTGATCAATCCTAAACACTGGTATGACTGCTTAAGACTGCTATGACCATGTTATTTTGTACTTTGAAAATCTGTAAAGCATAATATATTCTGAAAGTGTTTTGAAGGTATAGTAGCTGGTCATCATCAAGGTGGATTTAATTTTAGTGGTTTAGAAAAGCATTCACATCAAATAATATCACAGATCTGAATATGCAGTTTGGTCAATTAAATGTAAAAAGTATTAACAAAATGGTGCTTTATATATATTACTATCCAATTGAAATTTTGAACAAAAGTATACCGTTTTTTTCACATTTCTGTATGTTGGTGTTCAGGTAATGTTTTTGCTATGCAATATGTAGGGAGAGCAAGAAGAGGCTATCCTCACATTCATGGTATTATATATTCTGAGTGTGTTACCTCAATAGTTTAACAACTTGAACCAATACATATGGTAGAGTATGCTTTTCCTCTGAACTAAACTGAATTCTAAACTGACATATTTGGAAATAATGTTACTTGACCCCTGTTCTCCCCAGACATAGATCAATATCTGCAGTTATAGTGGATGGTAGGGGTGTCAACGTGTGGTAGGGGTTTGGAGTGGGCCTCGATGGGAGAGACCTAAGGTCAGTATAGAGTTTAAGTGGTCGACCACGAGAGAGACATATACAGTGCCTCTGATCTGACCAGCCTGCAAAGGAAAAGAAAAAAACATTCAGCCCTCTGATCCCCAATACCAATGGACGCCACCCTGGTTTCTCTTTTTTATTTGAAACACAAAGCACTGACAGAAATATTAAATGCAGAACATGATCGAGAAAGCGGGGGAAATAGGAAAACGCTCAAGCAAAAGGTGAAATGGAAGAACAGAAAATGAAAATACTAGTAAGTGAAGGTTCAAAGAAAGGGTTTTATTAACATAGTCAATCAAACTAATGAACATGTCCATGGTGACATAACAATAGCGGGGACCTGATGAGAACGAGAAAAGATACAGAGGAGAGCAGACATATTATAATACTCCATTAACCATCGGACAATTGACCTAAATAAAAATAAAAACGCTTGGCTTAACCTAAAAATGCCAAGTACTACCAAAACGATGGTTCTACCATGGCACCAGTGGAGAACTTGGTGGAGAAGTGATTTTCCAAAGTATAACCTTACTTAGGTTAATCATACCAAAATGTTTGCTACAACAGTTCTCCATTAATGGAGCAATCCATTATAAATACATTTTCATACGTATGTGATATGCATGTACAGTCTTCCCATCAAATTCAACCAGCTTGACATGCTTATGATTATGATCCCTTCACAAGAAGACACACTTTATAATTCTAATTGTACTGCAGCTGGTGTAAGTATGAAAACACAGGAGCAGCCTTTTAACCAATGAGTGCCAGGGTATTACACAAGAAGACATAAAGTGATCTCGCTGAACAGCCCAACCCTGACCCGGGACACAAATCAAAGGCACAATACACTCATCAAGAAGACATGAAGTGATCCCGCTGAACAGCCCAACCCTGACCCGGGACACAATCCAAAGGCACAATACACTCATCAATTAATGTGAGGGTTTTGTAATTAAAAAGCACCTCCACAAGCAATGTTGTTTTATTATTGTTGGAGGTGCACTTAGTTTACACTTTATATTCAGATTGGCAACTCGTACAAATAAGCTAGTCAACTGTAGGCTGCTAAGTGGCAGCAAGGAGCTTTTGGGGAGCTATTTTCCTGCTGTGCAAAACTGGCAGAAACTCAAAATGAGACATCATGAAAACCTTTTTACATTCCAGTCATTCTCTGTTATAATAACCACAGTATGTCATATTCTCTCATGTAAATACATAACTCATGCTATACAGAAAGTCCTGACACCATGCAGTCACTAAACATTGCCTAATCACTAATGACAGGAATGGGTTTGGTGATTCTCCAACGAGGGGTTATTGGTGACCAGACGAAACAGCTGTTACTGCTTACATTACTCTAAAACTCACCGACTGTATTGAAGTTCACCACCTGGACATTTGTATTTTGCATTGTTACATTCATTGTTCAGTCAATGCTGCATTCACTAGTGCACCGTAACGGATGACCAATGTTGGAATAAAACTTTTATGAATCCCAACTGATAGCCACATGCTTGTGTAACAGATTTAAAAGTTCTATATAGTTTTGAATTATAATTGTACTGTAGCTGATCTAAGTATGGAAAAAGAGGAAAAAGCATATTAACCAACAATGAGTACAAGGACATTACACAGAGTCATTAACCAACAATAAGTACCAGGACATTACACAGAGTTATTAACCAACAATGAGTACAAGGACATTACACAGTTATTAACCAACAATGAATACCAGGACAGTACACAGAGTTATTAACCAACAATAAGTATTGTGTGAGTTTTCCTGAGCTTTTTACGTTAGAGTACAGGTCGCTGTAATTCGTCACGGAGCCTTCAAAAAGCCTGTCGACCCAGGACAGGCAGGACAACAGGCCAACGTTAACTGGATGAGAATAAGATCCCCAATATATTTACACCCCAATATAAAATGTATACTATTGGGGTATTTGGGCATTCATCTACACAAAAGTCTTGATTTGTGGAAATGATGTACATATTAGAATTTATTTTTAGTTTCGTTTTTACACAATCTTTAATTGAAAAAGCATTTTTGCAAATATTGGTACTGAGGGTGATGCCATTTATCCTTTTGATAGTCAAAATGTCATGAAATGTCAAGGCTATAAATGTTTTTTATACTTTTGCTGCATAACAAAACGATTACTCTAGGGATATCTAAAAATCTAACCCACTTGCTGCCAGTAGCAGAATCCACACATGTTGTTCAGATCTGGATTGCACAGGAGTTTCACGGTTACCAAACACAGATGGTGGAATACAGGTGTGGCACGAAAGCTGAATCGAATAGAATCAATAGAAGTCCCTGCACAACAGTGCTCTCAATGTAACCACTGACTCCCAGAGCAACAGAGCGGACCCTGGCTGTGCTTGGCGGACGCTGGCATGTTACTACAGCAGGGGTAATTCCAAGCCATCTAGATTCATTAAACCATTTTCTTGTGCATTGGAACGGCATCCATAGAAAGCTCCCTCTCACTGCAACTGGACCTTTTGCATGAGTAGCTTTGACAGATTACTATGTTTTAGTAGGTCTCCCACATAGAACACTTCCTGCTTTCCTGTTGCAGGGAGTACCTCTCAAATGGAATGGAACAGATACAGGAGCCCAGAATTTCTGCACAGACCATCATGGTTAATCAAAGGGAAGCGTGACTGATTGTAGGCCAGGAGAGCTCAGAGAGAAGAACATGGTGTTCTCCATGTCTTGGGTCAGTGATTTAAATCCCTCAGGGTACTTTTAACACTTCTGGTACCTAACAGCTCCAATGATGAAAGTGTCTATCAAAGGGCATACTCTATATTAGTATAATTGCAGAGATAATGCTCACTTGCAAAATACTAATGACTCTTTGGAAAGCCTGGGAAAAACCTATATGATTTAAAAGACTTGCACTAAAAGTCTTGTAATTGGTAATTCTTGTAAATGAATAAATGAAATAAATGTAAGAATGTATTTATATGTGTTTTTAACCTATGTGTTACGTGATAATCTCATGTTGGGTATTAGAGATTTGCATCGATGTGTAACAAAATAAAAATGATTTGATTGTTCAATTGCTTGTCAAGTGGCTAGAAATGATTTGATATTAAACCACTTTAAGATCAAATTTAATTTACATGAATGTGTGTATTTTGTACACCTATTTCTTTTGTTTGACACTGACTCTGCTCATCGCTGCCTCGTTTTGTTGCAAGCATTCACTTGCAAGGCATTTTAATATCTGGTGGTAATAAAAATGGAGAGCAACGGTGGCAGGATTTCTACTTGGGACACTGACACTGAAAGGCTGAAACCAGCAACAACACAGTCTTTTAATTTGAGACCAAATAATAAAAGATAATAGTTGGCAGCCTTGTATTTACAACTTGATGAAGGTAAATTATAGACTTAAATGTATAATTATAATATACTATATTAGTCATGCTGTACAATGACACTCTAGTAAATATGAGCCTGATTCCATCCACCAGGACAACTTAGTCAACATTTATATGAGCAATTCAATTCCTTTTTTTTTTTCAGTTAAAATTGCTAAAATTCATATTCACGTTACACATACCACTTTATATATGTATCCATTTTTATTTTCTCCTGTGGTATATGTTGGTGACAATGAAGAAGTTATACAAACCGGTTTTCCAAGGAGTAAGCTGACCCCCTATGGTATTGTTGCAATATATCTTTCATATCTGAGTCGGGAGGATGTGGACACAGCTGTGTGTTATTTAGATATAGACAGGAGAATGGAGCACACCAGCTCCCCACTCCTCTTCCACCAGTTCACTGGGGAGTCTCAGAGACTCAGAGGGCATAGGGAGATTAGGGACGGAACAGAGAGGAATCTAGCCTGGAGGAAGGAGATGGACAGATGAGTCTTTTGTAAATTAAACCAGGAAATATTGGAAGAGCAAGAGAGATTATGAAAAAACTAGAGACTATTAAAACTGCATTTCTGGGACAGAGAAATGGAAAGGGAGAGTGTATATTCAGCATGTGTACACATGCTTTAGTACGAGGAATCAGAGAGGGAAAGAGAGAGAGCGCCAACACAGGAGAGATGGGTTTTCAGGCCGACTCCTTGTGTGTATGTCTCTAACTCTGATAAATGGCTCTGTTTGGGATTTCCTGTGTCCACCTGATAAGACTGCACACTGCAGAGGAGCCGAGAACAGGAAGAAGGGAAAGGAGACGAGCAGGAGGGGGAGGAGGTTCACGCAGGGGATGTTGAGAAGGGCTCCAGTGAAGGAGTGCGGGTTCAGGGGCAAGGCGAGGCTTGGTAGAGCCTCGGGCTTCTCTCCACAGGGGCTGTATCCTCGCCCTAACATTCCCCTGAAGCCTTGGATATCTGCCGAGCTCTGCTTGGTGCACACCCCACTGGCACTATCTCTCACATGTTAAATCAAGCAGACGTTAATGCACTACCGATACTTCAGTATGCTGTTCACTGACAGGTACTCAAGGAAATGATTTCTTCCAGCAACTTGTTTTGTATGTCTTTCCAACAGGTCCAGCTAATTAGCATTCTCTACATGCGTTCTTGGATAATCATAACTAAAATAAGAAAACATTTCTACTACCACAATGGGAAATTCTTTATCCAAAAAAGGTTTATAGCTCAAGATCTTTCACACCAGAACCGCCATAACTACATAACTGTTATAATAAAATATTGAAGTCCCCCAGCCTTTGACTTTTCCTAAAATTGTGTTAAAATAGTGTGTTGCATTCCCTATTGTTAAATATGTTCAATATAAATCCAGATTAAAAACACAGGCATGTGTACGTATGACCACCACATGATAACTCACTTATTTTCGGCACACCAATACATTTTACCTCTTGGTGGCTTTAGGTACACATTGTTGAAATGCCTAAATAATAACTGACTAGGTGGAGTTGTGTGCTTTTCCTTGGACCTTTTCGTGTCAATTTTGTTGCAACATTAAATTGTGGTTGTTTATTGTTATTAAGATGGATGTTTTTGTCCATTTGGGGTATTTAGGGTATTTTGGTCATTTAACTAAGATGGGTTATATATTTTGGATTTATACAGACGGCAATGTAAAACGATTAGTGTTTTTAAAGATACTGAGGTTATAAAACAAGGGACAAAGTGCAGGTCATGATTAAACAAACTCATTGTATTGCTTGAAGACAATGCCTTAATACAATGGAAGAGTGAAATTGAGTGAAATTGAGAACCTATTGGTTAAGTCAGTTTTGGTGTTAAGAACCTATTGGTTAAGTCAACCCTGTATGTTTACTGTGCACTATAATACGCATGTGACAATGTATACATTTTCCTTGTTAACAGACCCCCCATATTACATAATAATAACAGAAATGTAGTTCTTTAGCTCTATATGATAATATTGCATACTATAATGACAATGGCATAGTAATGTTATACACCCTGTAATAATACAGCATTACTCTGTTGGTAATGTAATGGTAATGTGGAAGCATCTACAAGCACTGGCTGAGTTTGTTCCTTTTTTTAGATTGTTAATGGTATATATTTGTTGGCACGCAGTTCTTTTTTTCCTCCAATTGGTAGTCTACTGCTGTTATTGCTTGGTCAGGCAAGTAGCTTAGCATATCATTTCATGAATAGTGCACACATACTGCTTTGACAAGATAATGTCTTTTAAAATCCCTCCCCACAAGATGGCATGTGATGTAACGGCGTATATTTCCTCCCCAAAAAGATTTAAAGTATGTAATGTATAATAAGTATGTAATGTATAATAAGTATGTAATGTATGAAAGCATGAGGGCAGTTTGGTTTTACTCCGGGCAGAAGGTGAAAACCTGAAATGTGGACAGTAACAGGAAAATAAAATGTTTGCCCTTTCATTTGCAAGCTCTGAGCTCCATTTCCTGTAAGGTGATGCAACGGTGTCTCTTTTCATCATGTACCATTAACAACACAGCACAAAAACCAGCTAATGTGCCTCCAACAGATTCCCTCAGTTTCCCTTTAACCAGCTGAAGGAGATAGATACCCTGCTCTCCCATGCCAGGGAAACCATTTGTCTGTGAATTGGAAACAAAAAAATCATAAAGTGAATGTGATTGCTGTGAGGTCCCCAGGGCCTCCATCTCTGCATGTTTGGTGTGGCTCATTGGCCTCAGAGATATTGCCTTTTGTGAGGTACCGTCAGACATGATTGCATTTTAATTAATGTTGTCTCGTCCCTGTAATGCAATATACAAGCTTGCTGACCACACACGCAAAGGAGATTACACTTTCAACTCACAGGTTTAAGCGTAGACTGTGTGTAGAGTGAATGTTGTTGACCCCACTCTCTCTCTCTCTCTCTCTCAGTCTCCGTCTCTCTCTCTCTCAATCTCTCTCTCTCTCTCTCTCTCTCTCTCTCTCTCTCTCTCTGTCTGCGTCTCTCTCTCTCAATCTCTCTCTCCCTCTCTCTCTCTCTCTATCTCTCTCTCTCTATCTCTCACAAATATCTATATCTCTATCTCTCTATGTATATAT
>JAVQIZ010082705.1:0-24625 GCA_036023535.2 Galaxias brevipinnis
GGGGAGAAAGAGAGAGAGAGAGGGGGGGAGAGAGGGGGGGGGGGGAGAGAGAGGGAGAGAGAGAGAGAGATACTGAGAGAGAGAGAGAGAGTCATAGAGAGAGAGAAAGAGAGAGAGAGAGAGAGATACAGAGAGAGAGAGAGTCATAGAGAGAGATACAGAGAGAGCGAGAGAGAGATAGAGGGATACAGAGAGAGAGAGTCATAGAGAGAGACAAAGAGAGGAAGAGAGAGAGCGAGAGAGAGAGAGAGAGAGAGAGAGAGATACAGAGAGAGAGAGAGAGTCATAGAGAGAGACAAAGAGAGAAAGAAAGAGAGAGAGAGAGAGAGAGCGAGAGAGAGAGAGAGCAACTGACCAGAATGCCCAGCTCCTTCTCTCTCTGACCTCCTTTTAGCCATGCCTCTCAGGTAGATATGCGTTAGCTTGCGTTTCTCCCCTCTTATATTTGTTGGCCTCCAGAGGAAAATGAGAGTTCAATGGAAATAAATGAGGTCCAATGGAAATGATTCACGCTTAACAGCTTTCAAACCCTTCTATTTGGGCTTTTTTTCCACAGGGCACCATTGATCATGTGCTCTTGGAGCTATTTAAATGTGACTTGTCCAGAGAAGAGCAGAGCCAGTAAAACATGTATGTGGCACTCAGGGGACGTTTTACCCCGGGGCCAGGGGGTCAGCGTGTCATGGAGCAGCGATGAAGACAAAAGGGGTCCCCGTGCTTTAACGGTCCCATCCTCCCCATCACACTTACAGCCCACCGCCAAACGGCTTTAACGATGAGCTAATAAGTGTCATTACTGTTGATTGGCTCGTTATCATGGCCCAGCCAATCCCTGTCCTTCAGTGGTGAAACACAGGAAGGCCAACAGGGACAGGGCTCGCTGTACGCCTACACACTGTGACATTGACAGTGACTATGCACTATGCACTATTATAATACATGCAGGGCCTTTCTTCACCAGAACTAAACTCAATTCCAAAAACAAAACGCTGAATAAGGTCACCCCTCGTAAAATAGAAGGTAAATACATAAATTCACTGTTTCCATTCATAAATGTAATATTTCATTGTCACTGTTACAAGGGTGTAATGTATGGCATGAATGTTAATTCGGCGTGTTATTTAAAGCAAACCTTTGGCCCTGTGTGAATGCGGGTTGAGGGGATCGAGGTAGGCTGCTCAGTGTGAAGCAGGTCAGCCCCGTGACAATGACAGTCAGTAGATATCTGGAGGCCTGGGGTCAGCGTGCTCCTGCTGGACTCGGTGACCAGGGAGATCGAACGGAGGCTGTAACTCACCACCACGTGATCGGTGACTGCCTTTCAGGCCAGCGCACCATGTCAGGAACATGCAGATAGAATGATTGCCTGGCAGACGGGGGGGTCAGGGGGTCGCCACTAATTTGTCCAGGCCCATCCACACTCCCCAGACAGATGAAAGCACATGCTGACACGCAGGGCTACCGCAGTGAGCTAATATGGACCGTCTAACAGGAGTAACATTATCCCTCTGGCTTTTTTCTACCACAGCCTCACACGGATACGCACGCGGCCACACATGTCTTCTCTGGCCATGCAGGCCCAACCTCCTCTCTGTCATGTTGCTCTCTCATTATAACCGCAGTCTTTTTATGATGCCGATGAGGGCTCTTAGGGGGTCTTAATGACAGCTAATGAATAGAAAGTGAGCTGCTGTCTGTTACAGGCGCAGCTCACCGAAAGCTTTGAGCCTCTTTGTTGACCAGCTCACTGTTCAGTTTTGTTGGGTAGTCCCGGCTACAACTGAAACAGAACAGCATTTCAGGGCTACAGTTGTTGCTTGTAAGAGTAGTATGATATATCTAAAGAACACCCACAAGCTCAATTGAAAACCTTTACTTCACATAGAAATTCTTTCTAAAAAACAGAAGTCTGAACATAGAGAATTTGTGGAAAGTTTTCACAGAAACCAATGGTTCAATAATAAGCTGTGCTTATTACACTGTGTAGCACTGCTAAGCTGTATATCACTAGTCCCCTCATGCTGTCACCAAGACGAAACTGTAGACGGAGAAGATCTAGATATTCCCCACCGTTAGCTCGGCTTAGTGTCATGTGTGGTCAAATGGCAGCAAATCAGCAGAGTGAAATATTGATATTTCATCAGGATGAATCATCCGCCATGGCCACACTTAACTCCGCCACCTAGGGGGGCTGCCGCTGAAGCTCCAGGCAGCCACGCACTCACTCCATCACTTCCAGGGGAAGCCAGGGAAAGACATTGGAGAGACAAATACAAGGGCAGAAATACCTCAAGACTATTGAATGTTTAATACATGAGAAAAAGATGTAAGCACAGTGACTGGAGTAGACTGCTTTAATTTGTTTTTTAAAAGGGATGACGAAAGAACTACTCCTTTACTGATTACTCCACCTTAATTCATAAATGGACAGTCTATGTCATATACTCCAGATTATTTTTTTTTAAATAGAAGACAAAACTTGTAACATGTGAATGGCATGGCAACATAATTGCATTAAAAAGGACAGAAATATGTTTTTATAAGTGTTTTTAAGTCTCTGCCTATACATTTTCTGTTTAATAACAGATTTTAGTATCCAGCAATGTCCCACAATAAACTACCTACATTGTTGTTGTCTTACAGCAAGTTAAATCCCAGCCCTTACTCCCCCGTCCCCCCCGTCCCCCTACCCCCCTACCCCCTACCAAATGTGTAGCGGATGTCCTCCATCAACTTACTGTTTGTCAGATCAGAGGTTCAGATCGATACCTCCCTTCGCATTTGGCGGGCTGATTACAATCTACTAATCAATGGGACCCCCAGCACTCTTTTTGCTCCCTTCCTCCATCTCTCTCCATTTGCTTGATAAGAGCTGTGGGGGGTGGGGAGGGAGGGGTCTACCCCTGTCCCATCCTCACAACGTTAGGTTAAGGTAACCAGGCCAGTGAATTCAAGTGCCTGGTCAATACTGCAATCACCCCCTATTCACCATGGAGAGGTGAAGTGCATTGTGTGGCTTGAAGTGTTTTCACTCATCTGTCTGTCTGAGGTGGTGGGAATGTTCAGGCAGGTGACAGGCTGCTCTTTCAATGAGGTGGGGTATTGATGTAAGCTGGGGGAACTAAATGGTCTGGTAGATTCACCTGAAACGGCATGTTCATCTTACAACTCTGCCATATATATATATATATAGATATATATATATATATACAGAATATAAATAATAATAGATTTTAATTTTTAAAGAGAGATTCTATTTGACTATAATTTGACTGTATTATTCTCATGATTGGCTGGATGTGCTAGACTGAAGGACAACTTGAATAACGGCCTGTTCAAAGCCCACTTGATGTGGAAGCAGCAGGGCAGACAGTCTGCAGCGGGCCGGAGTCGTGTTTCAAAGACCCTAACCCTCCTCTGATTTACGGCCTTCCTCTAAGCCACCCTGTAGAGCTCAGGGACTCCACTGGGGGCAATCAGAAATACACACACACACACACACACTGCCCTTAAAACCAGGGAGAGGAGTGGGTCACGTGGATCAACCCCGTTTCAATTCCCTTTGTCTTTTCATGCTTTAGTTCATAACAGCTCAGTAACAGCTCATTTGGAGGGTTGAAATGCCTCTGAAGTCGTAACCTCCCTGAAGGTCCCTCCAACGTGGGCGAAACATTTCAATCCTCAGTAGAACTTCCTTCTTTCTCTTCTTTTCCCCCGCAGGCTTCTCCGCTCTCTCCCTGGCAGACCAGATGAGTCTCCTGCAGAGCGCCTGGATGGAGATCCTGGTGCTGAGCATCGTGTTCCGCTCGCTGCCCTGCGAGGAGGAGCTGGTGTACGCAGAGGACTACGTGGTGGACGAGGAGCGGGCGCGGCTGTCAGGCCTGCTGGACCTGCACGTGGCCATCCTGCCGCTGGTGCGCCGCTACAAGAAGCTGAGGGTGGAGAAGGAGGAGTTTGTCACGCTGAAGGCCATCGCCCTGTCGAACTCAGGTAGGGTTAGGGTTAGGCTGTTATGTTAGAGCAGAGGGCTGTCTAACTCAGGTAGGGTTAGGGTTAGGCTGTTAAGCTAAAGTAGAGGGCTGTCTAACTCAGGTAGGGTTAGGGTTAGGGTTAGGGTTAGGCTGTTATGTTAGAGCAGAGGGCTGTCGAACTCAGGTAGGGTTAGGGTTAGGGTTAGGGTTAGGCTGTTATGTTAGAGCAGAGGGGAAGGAGAGGCCTTCACTCATGAACAGAGCAAAGGAAGGATCAGATGTGTGACATGGAAAACATGGAAATAGAGAATAGTAAAACAGTCAAATGCAAATCTAAACATATCATAAAATGATCTTGGTTGACAGCTTCCCTGCCGTAATGATCCTCGTCTTTGATCCTCTTTTGCTGCGTTTTACAAAATTTCCCGATCATTAAACAGAGTCATGTCACTGTGCTTATCCTCACAAAGCCAGGCTCTATATACGCTTTATATCAGGGTTGTGCCAACGAGCTAGCGACCAGAATGTCTGACCCAAGCTATGTGCAATTTGGGAAAAGAAGTAACAAAAAACCTCAAAGACGCACACATTTGTTTTTTGTTGCTTCCACCAATCAAAATGATCTGGGTAGCGTTGCCGTGTAGAGGCTGGGATTAGAACAGGCGTAAAACAAAAGTGGTGAAACAAATTATTGAATTGAACAAAAGAATTGTAGGTCAGCTGTCAGTATGTTTAGGAAAGAAAGGATCACCCGCTGTCCCAGTTTACCTCACTTCTTTGCCCAGTGTACTGAGATTGACGGCCAAGTACATCTGTCGCTAAATCTAGTAAATCTGGACAGATTGTGACGTTTAATTAAAGCAAACAAAGAAATAAAACAAACATTGTCAAACGATTGTTTATCTCTAAGGCCAATCACCTCTACAATGAAGGTTATGAGATAAGAGAGGAGAAAAAGGTCAGAAACGTGGCCTCTTTAATTAAATACCCTCACTGTGGGACTCTGTGAACATGTGACTGTGTTCCCTGGCATGCATTCATGTATGTGTGCATGTGTGTGTGTGTGTGTGTGTGTGTGTGTGTGTGATTGTCACTTTGCACTCTCACTCTCTCCATCTCCATAACAGTAGCTGCCATGGCCCCACAGCCAGGGGTGATATATTTAGCATTTCATTAGGAAAACAGGGGCTGTCAATAAAATGTGTTAAGTGGAGTGGAATGAGCGTTGGGGAGCGTCGGGCCTCGTTTGTTCCAATGGGAAGATGCTTGTATTGACAGTTTGCTTTTCACTGGGCAGACCCTGCACGCTCTCCACCCCCACCCGCCACCCCCAACAATCAATGCCTGTTTGGAGTCTTTCCTCCTGCCTGACTGGAAAGAAAAAGTGGGAAAATGCTGAGCCCATGGCTCTAGTCTTCTGATGACAAACCCTCCAAGGGGAATGTGTTGGGAGAGGAGGGAGGGAAGGAGTGATGTTTGGGAAGTTAGCGGGAGGAAAGGGTGGGATAGGCAGAGGAGAGGAAGAGAGCGAGGCTCAAGTGGGGTGAAAGGGCATCCGCGGCCCGTTTGAACATAGTCTCAGAAAGAGTCAGCTGTGGCGGCCCTGTGGGTTTGACAGCTGTGGAGATTTATGGCCATTGATTTTGTAATTAGCAGCGTATCGACTGAATTGACACGAGGCCGCTGCCGGATTACATGGAAATTGTTTCTTCAAAGTTAGTTTTTCATTCGGCCTGGAACATCCTATAGGGCACTCTCACACACACACACACACACACACACACACACACACACACACACACACACACACACACACAGTGATGCATAAACACTCTCTCAAAGACATGCTGAGGCTTGGGATCAAATCTGCATTAACATGAAGGTTTTAAATGGAGAGTGGAACACACGTGTGGGCCATGTCGCCTACTTAATTTCCCAAGATAGAAACACAATTTACACAGAAGGCGACTGGTAAAAGAGACTTAATCAGCGTTTAGGAACGTAATTAGCCTTGTATTTTTCTGTTTTCCTGTTTCATCATACAGATTCCTACACAGTTGGAACATCCATGGAAGCAAATGGCAGTGCCAAGACAGATTTTATTTAGATATTTACTCTGTTGGTTAGTGGCTCACTCCCTTTATGACAGATCTATACAGGAGTGTTTGAATTGGAAGGATGTTGATAGATAATTGTTTCATTAGTACATTCAAAATATCATTGACATGGTCATAAGTAAAGTAATACATAAATAAAAGAATGTGATATATTACGTAACATCTATGTTCTCTTAGTTATTGATTTGAAATTTGCATCAGCACAGGGAGAAGATGACTTATCGGTTAAAGCCGATGGCAGTGACAGCCACAATGGGCACCATGATATTCCTGCCCTTCCTACAATAAATTAACTAGTTATGGATCAAACTGTTCACTCTAAAATAGTCCCTTTGCTAAGTGCTGACAGCTGCAAAAAAAATACTGTTGTTTATGTGACAAACTATAAAGCAATAAACATTAAGGCTTCTCCTGCAGAGGATTGCCTTCCTGCCTCTGAAGGACTCATTGTCTGTTTATTTTGTGCATATTCTTATTCTCCTTTCTTCCAATTTCACTATTCGGTGTCGTCACTGCGCTGCGTGATGTTCCTTTGTGTGATTTGGCCAATCAGTGTTCACCAGGCATTAAGACACCTGGTTTAATCACTTTGAGAATGTACATGAGTTATAATGATCATTACATTCTGTGATAAAGACTTTATGGCTAAAACTCTGGGTTTTTTTCACTTTTCAATATCAGCCACTAAAGTGAAGGCTTTTTAAAGAGCCCCCAAGAGTGCCTTGGACTACTTTTCCTCTAAGGCAGCCTTTCTATGTTCAAACTAGTAGACTTGCATTAGAGCAAAGTTGCTCCACATTCCCTAAGCAGCCTCAGCTGGTTTTATTTTAGTGCCTCGGCATAAGGAAACCAGCGGCTCTTTCTTATGGAAATTAAGGCCATCTGCCACCATCGTTCAGTAGAACGATATTCTAGTAATGCAGCCATCCGAATTCATTAGAGCGGGAGTATATCGTTGGCAAATCTGAGAGGAAGGATTCTTCTCTGCTGTCCGGTATATATTTATACAGCCTTTCTCCCTAGAGTCCTGGCCATGCATAAGAATTTATTTAAGGTTGGTCATTAGCCACCAACAAAGAAGGACTCTCCAAAATTGGAATGCTTGGAAGGAAGCATTGCAGAATGTAAAGCAAGCATCAGTAACATACTCCAATACAAGTTTCCACTTTGCTGTATGGTTCCATTTTGCCACTGCATCGACAGGGGGGGGGGGGGGGTTCATTCTGGTTTGATTCAGATAATTGGATGGCAGTTACTGGCTTGATCACTGTCACACGACATGACTAACACTTGTTTTCTTTTCCTCTTGCTCCCTTGCTTCTTTCCCTCCTTTCTCTAGACTCCATGCACATAGAGGACGTGGAGGCGGTGCAGAGACTCCAGGACTCTCTCCACGAGGCCCTGCAGGACTTTGAGGGCTCCCAGAACGCTGAGGACCCTCGACGGGCGGGCAAGCTGCTCATGACCCTGCCTCTGCTCCGGCAGACTGCTGCCAAGGCCGTGCAACACTTTTACAGCATCAAGGTGCAGGGCAAGGTGCCCATGCACAAACTCTTCCTGGAAATGCTGGAAGCCAAGGCGTGATTGGCCAAGTTGTATGACAGACATCTGCATCTCCCGACAAGTTGAAGGACTTCGCTATGACGTGACAGTGAACGGATGCTTGTTGAATGCACTGTGTACATAATGAGAAGAAAAGAATAGAGAAACAATGGACTGCGGTAATGATAATAAACGTAAAAGGTCATAAGAGTGTGAACAGTAAATAGATATATCTCTCTAATAATGTGGCACTGGAGGTCTCGTTTTAAGCAGAGACCCTTTGTCCTATATCACACGAAGCCTCTGTGAGTTGTAATTATTTTGTTCACATCAAAGTGTGAAGACATATTTTCTGATGAATGGTCCGACTATGACCAATTTTTTTTTCTCTTACATATTTTCTAATTTAACTTCTAAAGCAATAGATGCACCAACTGGTATATGTATGTACTGTATATTGTGTAAACTTGCACTGTTGGTTTTGGGTGGGATAGGGTTTAGGAGACATATTCTTCTACTCTTCATCAGAGGACAAACCACGCATGGGTAGGAAACACACTTCTTGTGACATATTATTTATCTGGTAGTCTCATCATTTCAGTTTCTACAGTCAGTCAGGTGCTTCCTGCCCATGGCCAGCGGACACTGTTAAAAAAGACTTTGCACTGAGTGTCTGGTTACTAAATAATACGGATAAAACTAAAGTAGCACTGTAGAGAGCTCTTTTCTTTTTGGTCATGTTTGTGTTTGCTTCCAGCTTTTATAGACCAAGATGGAGGTGGTGTGTGTGTGTGTGTGTGTGTGTGTGTGTGTGTGTGTGTGTGTGTGTATGTGTGTGTGTGTGTGTGTGTGTGTGTGTGTGCGCGCGCGCGCATTTGTGTTTTGCTGTATGCAGCTACGGTCAACCGTGACTGTGGTGCAAAAAAACGAATTGAAGCATTTATTCCATACTACATATTTATTGTACATTGTCTATGCCTATGTCTTTAGACCCATTGCCAAACATAGTCAAAGGAAGCAATCTTCTGTAAATGTATACAATAATTTATCTGATTAAGTAATGTACTTTAATTTCCAGACAGGAGCAGTTAACACGGAACATATTGTCATGTCATTCGCAACATAGAATGTATCAGCTTGTCTAGGAAAGCCAATAGTTCTTCTTTAACCTAGAGGCACTCTCTGTCATTTGCAAAGCTCTTTCTGAGTAAACAAGTTGTGCTCAAATACATTCTAGACGAACACTTTTATTTGACTTTAAAGCAACGTTTTAGAACCAGTGCAATGAAACAAAGACAATTGTTTTACAATTTTGGCACAGAAGTGGAATAGGACACTGACCTTGCATAGCTTAATGCAATATGTTCTAAAAACAAACCTTTTGTAGTGGTCAGATAGCTCTGTGTATTGATATGAGAATGGTCAAATATCAACGTCCCCATTCCAATAAGTTTATAAGACGGGGCTGCCATTTTGTGTTTGTTGTAGGATTGCAGCTTATCAGGTGTAAAGTGCCATTTGCTGTGGTTTATCACACAGCTACAATAAATTAGATCATAGCCATTTCCACATTAGGCCAAGGAGTTAACAAACTCAGCCCCCTTTGGAATATACCCACACCATTCCATGTAATGTGCAGCTAATTATAACCCAATGCATTAGAGACTTCAGTTCCCATGATGCAGTCAATACTCTTGTAGAGCCGTTACGTTTTTAGTCCAATCATTACTTGACGTGATTGTACACCCTGCCGCCCCCCATACGCTTGAAGCTATTGTACACTCAGTGCAGAGCAGGTTTCAGTACAGGTTACCTACCAAAAGTCTTCTTTGTAAATCCTCCTCAGTACTGTCTTTGAATGAACATGCTTGGCTTAAATGTTGTTGGTTTAAAAGAGTATGTACAAAAACGAAATGTTTAAGGATTACATTAAACAGCAAAAGACAAATACATCTTCCACCACTCCAACATGAGTCAGATTCTGCACTATTTCCACCTCTGTACACTATGAAGGGCACTTTAAGATAATTATTACTCCTTTGGTTTCCCCTTGCTAACATTAACATCAGAAAATAAAGAAGAAGAAGGCTTAATTTATTTTAAGAGGCTAAAATGGTATGTATCCAATTAACTGTAATTGTCTCCTAAGTTGAAATTCTCAATAGAAATGGAGCAATTAAATTTTGGCGTCAGCTTCACCTTGGGGAGAGAAGCCATTTTAGTTGGGTTCACAATGATATGTTTGGTTGAATTCACGGGTGTCTTTAACAGACAGATCACTGGACTATGCTTGGCAAATATGGTCATCATGATCTTTTTGTTAATAGTAAAAAATATTAGAAAATATTGGGTTGAACTTTGCTTGCTTTGTTCTCAGTTTAAATACACTGCAAATGTTCTGTGTTTGATCAGACGCTATAATGTCTCTGTGTGTTTTGGTTCACAATGGCCCTATCTATTCTTCCATTTTATGAGAGGTTTTCATGCATTCACAACCTTCAAAAATAGAGAGAAAATAGGATCCCCGCCAGCCCCTGCATACTACTAACAACTAATACTTCCAAGCAGAAAGGAAGGGTAATACACTAACAAGAACAAGTATTTATTTGAGTTTTAACGTGAGCTTTTCTCCATGTGTGTTTGTGTCTCTATGTGTTTCACCATAGTGACACATGCGCTGTGTATGGTTACTGATTTTGGTTGGAAGGGAATGTATAGTAGGTGGAGTAGTTTATACCTCAATTCATATTTTGAAATGACTCTGGATTTGGAAGCGGGCCATGAGGTTCCCATGAGAATTGGTGGCACAGAAATAATGTGACATCACTGACTGGGTATTAAAAAATGTAGATGAACTGCAATTGGGGAACATATTCTTCCAAGAAAGCTGCTTATTCGCTGTTCCATTTGTGGGCTATCGTATCTCCATGCACTCTGAGATGAGGAGATTTACATAAAACATGGAAATACCTCCTAGGCCATTGTGGTCCTCAGTGAATAAAGCAGCCAGGTGTATGTTCCACAGACATTTGATTACCCAGGGGATATGCTCCCCTTTAAAGCAATATGGTGGCGGCTCTGAATCAACTTTAAGGGAAGCTTTGTTTTATTTTAATTATGAAACTATCCTATCCAGAAAAAAGATAGGGTAACTATGCACATGTATTCACCTGCAAAGAAACGTGGAGTAATAATAGTGGAACTGTGGCATTTTCTTCTGTTGAGTTTTGTTGTGTTATTGCAAACTATATTTCTGTGTAAAGACATGCTTTTTTTGGAGTGTGTCTGCACTACCAGGGCACTGAATGTACAGTCATAATAAAATCTTATGGGTTATGTAAATTGCACTGAAATTGATTGATTCATACGTACACAAAAATTTATTTGAGATAAAAGTTTATGAAATTCTGTATGACTACTGTATTAGAATCCTCATGAAAATATTTTGTCATTATAATCCCACATATTTGGTACCTACGTCTTCTTGCAGTCCCAGATCTGTCTCGTTTGGTGGAGGCTCATCTGGATATGGTGCATTTAAGGCCGGACATAAAGGCTGCTGATTTCTCACATCAGCACTGACGACATGAACAGGGAAACACAAATTAGTTATCAGGATGTGTGTCCTCTTCCAATCTCTTTAATAATCCAATATGACCTAGTATGGTGATGGGTGGGCATTATTACGGCTGACGGGTTGTTCTTCTCAGTACTGTGTGTTGCTGAAGGTGGAAGCCACCAGCGCCACCACCACCAATCACAGTTCGGTATTGCCCAGGTCATTTGACCCTTCAGGGAAACACTGTCTCCCATTCGTTCTATTGGGAATATAACCCAAAACAAACAGTGTCTGGCGTTCAGTCTCTGTGCGCATGTGTGTGCATGTGTGTGCATGTGTGTGCATGTGTGCGCATGTGTGTGCATGTGTGTGAAGGCAGTCTAGACATGTACACACACACTTCCACACCCACTTATGTGGAATGGGACATTGCCTTGGGGTGTGTGGAGTCCCCTGCCCCAAAAGGAAACGGGTTGTCTGTCTGTCTATCTGGTGTCCTCTCTGACCTTCTGCTGGCCACAACAAAGCTTGAATGCACATCTGACACACTCAGGTCCTTTGTGGTGCAATCCTGTGGAAGGCATTCCATTGAGGAGGTTTTCAGGCCTGGCCACATCTTCCCCTCTACCTTCCAGCTGAATCCTCCACAACTCGCTTCTACCTTCCAGCTGAATCCTTCACATCCAGTCAAATTAAAAGAGTGACTTGGTGTCTTTTATTTTTCTGTCATCTTTCCGTTTTTAGTTTTGTTGCATGTGATCCCTGATAACACAATTCAGATATTTTGAATACATATTTGGATTAGTTTATGTCTGTGGACATAAGGAACTGGGAGATTGTGCAATGTTCCTGAATGGTTCATACTTCATAGCAATGCTGACTTCCTCACATGTATGCCTTTCATTTGTTCATTATGCCTGGATCATTCCCCCGTCAGGAGGGGGATGAACACATTACATCCTATGGCCAGTAGATCAATGAGCGGCACAGGCTCGCTCCCTCACTGCTCCATGGTTACACAGGTCGTTTCTGAACACTGTTTATGAAGCAACAGTCCACCCAGAACCATCGCAAACTCAGTCGCGGTTAGTTGGAGGGGGTGTTGTCTGAGACAATGTAACTAGATACAAGTAAGTGAAGGAGATAGAAAGCCAGGGGGTCATGATTTATGGTTAATGGCAGGGTGTTGTACATGCTGAATCCGCTCTTTTCCTCTGCTGGCTCAAGGACAGGTAAGTGTGCATTTCCCCCCAGCTCGGCCTTGCTGTCACTGCCACTCACTGATGGACAGCCTCAGAAGAGCTCTGGGTTTTTCTAAATGAGTTGGGCACCATCTAGAGGTACACAGGAAAAAAGCTCCAGTTATGTACCTCTGTAGTTATCTCAACCATTCAGAATAGGGGTACACAAATGCTATTTTAGTATAGAAAGACATGAAAGAGAAGAAAAACAATGGAAAATAGAACAAGAGACAGAAAAACTGCAAATGTTGTTATATACTGCCATAAAGTGAACCGGTGTCATCCTCTCATAAACTTACTGACCTCACTGAACTTTTCTTCTCATCATATTGCCTTATTGTTTTTTGTGTTGCTGACTTTTGTCAAGTGGTACATTTAGTACCATGTTTACAATTTATTTTAATTTCGTATCCACATAATATGCAGACACAGAGAAGAAAAGATGTTCTGCCCCTGGGGGAAAGGGGTGCACGTGGACACCAGTGCCCACACAGTTGGATAAATCCATACAGATCCTAGAAAGAAGATTAACAGAAGTTGAAGTTGATTCTCACTGGCACTTGGAACTCAAAGAAAACAAAACTGTTTTGGATAGTAACAAGTAAAAGCCACTGTACGATAAAGAAAAATGACCTTTACTGTGCAAAGAGTTTACTGTTGTGTTCCATGTGTTCTGTTATCTAGAAAAAACAGTATTGTATACATATATGAGTTTGTACTACAATGTGCAATGACCCTGGACACTGATGCAGCATGGCTCCTTGCCTACTCTTAATTGGGAGCCTCGTTAGCACAAACCAGGGCTCCTCTAGAAAGGCTCTGTTGAGATCTACCCCATAAGTCAGACGCCATGAAGCACACAGGCACAATCTATCCTCTCTATTTACACAGCCCATCCTCTTCAAACTCCACTATTGATCTTGGACTAGGTCACAAGTTAGACATGGGGGATGGGAAGGGTTCCGATGAAAACTTGCATGGAAGAGTGAATAGGGAGGGGGAGATCCCCTGGGTATCCCAGGTGCTAGCTTCCCCTTGTTTTGCATTTGACCTCAGCCCTGGCTTCACTACACAAAGCAGCTGGCATTCCTTCCAACACATCGTCAATGACTGCCAATACTGGGAAGTGTATTCCATGTGGATTGACACTTTAACATTGATAAAAGCTTGAGAATAAACACACTTATGGGTGCAGTCAGATGTCAGAGGTTTGGGGAGGGGAATCAGACTTAGTGGTTTGACTACCTTGCAGCCTTTCAGAGGAACACCCGTGCATTTTAGAACAAGCATATGTCATTATATGAAACATTTAGCCATTAATATTCAATTGTCACTACATCAAAAAAAGACTAAAAAGAGGTCAAGAAGCAGATGACACAATAGATGTCTGGCTGAAATGCACGCTCATCTGTCAGTTTGTCTACATTGAAATTTGACTGACTGAAAGAAACAGTCGGAGAAATAAACTTCTTTCAAGTGAGTTGTCCTTGTGTGCCTGATGCCACCACGTTTCCCAGTGTGACAGGTGTTCTGTACCTCCACAATTAGTTTTCAATTAGCAGGAGGTAGTTGCCGTTTTGGAGGTTATTCCAGAGCCCTCTGTCTTAATCCATTAGCCACCGCACAGTCGGAGCGGCACCGATAAACCATCAGGCTGGCCTCCTCATAGAGATAGCGCCCATTAATGGAGTGAAAAAGTAAGAGCAATTAACATCACATTATTTGCTAATTATTGCTATTGCTAATAAGAGCATCTCCTCAGTCTGGTTCAGCCAGAATATATTTGGGACTGAGGTTTGTCAAACAACAGGTCTTTTTTCTGATGCGTTGTTACAATAAATTACATAACAGCCATTTAGTAGATGCATTTACCCTGAGCAACTTACAAATACAACATTTAAACAGAACGGTTAAACCACAAGTACAGAAGTCAAGCTAAACAGGTGAATTAGAACCACAGTTTCCAAGCTAAGACCAATGCAAGTGCTAATATATATCATTTTATTTATTTTTTCAAAAAAAGTATACCACAATTTGCAAGAGGGGCTAGATTGTAGTCTGAAAATATGTGTTTTCTAACTGTTTGTTTCACTGTAGATCCATGAGGACAGAGACGAGTTGTAACAGGGGTCCACAGACAGAGAGATACAGCCAGAGGCAAAGGAAGGCAGGGTGTAGGGTCTTCCTGTTGACTGGAGGAAGATTAAAGACAGTTTCATACACCGCCCTATAGGCTAAGACCAGGGACATGAATCTAATTCCAGTGACCACTGGAGTTCTGAAAGTACCATAAAACCCAGATAAAGTCAAATGTCTGTTTATAAGAACTGAAGCCTTATACAACTCACTGGCTAGGGAACATTTTAAAATGTCCAAACCTTTTGCTCAAACTGATAAGAAGATGAATTGATTTGGACAGGCACAATATTTCATATGCTTTTCAAATTTGGAAAGAAAGGCAAGTTGATGTAGCTTGTTAAAGGTTCATGCTCCAGCTTATACACATCCTTGAGCAGATGGCATGACCTCATTTTAAGCTCTCTATTCACAGAGAGCTCCTTGGAATCTTTGCTATTACTGCCGTACCCCTGAGAGGCTGTTCAATACGTTGCACGTTTAAACAATACATGTCCTTTCTGTTTTATGAGAGGCAGGGGTTTAAGCCCACAGATCAGTCTTAGTTGTTGTCTTTCCAACAGTTTAATTATGAAAGTACTGGCATTTCCGCTCCTTAATTCCACCCATGTTCCGCTAATTATGCTGCGGTAATTGGGGTTTTTCTATTATGGCGTCACACTCATTACCTCAGAGGTGACACCAGCCTTGACTAGGGAAGAGGTCAATACGCTGCTGTTCTTTAATGAAGTTATTTTACTCTTGTGAAAACGAACCCCTAAGAGCTGCTGATGATGAAGACATGGGAGAAAGTATAGGCGTGAGATATGTCAACGTATTTCACGTGTCCTGATGGCAGCCCATTGGTGCTGGTTCAAGATGTGTGTGCACTTCTGACAACAAGTTTCCAAGCAATGTAATAAAGTGATTTTGGGTTTAAAGCAAACAGGACAAACCTCGCTTATACACTATTTTCTATTCCAAAAATAAGAATAGCCTAATTCATGTATTCTTGTGAATAGTTGAACCACAATTTAGGAAGAGGAGTAGGGTATGATGGGAATTAAAAAGATAGGTCTCCATGTTCCCCCAAAATGTCATGTTTGGCAGTATCATCACTCACAGCAAATAGGACCGTTTCCCTTACTTCTCCCAGTGTTCTTTTGAGCAATGCTCTAGGGCGATAGTGCAAAGTGATGAAGCTGCATGTCAATATGTAATTACCTGAAGTAGAATCCTGCTGCTTTTAAATACAGTCAGGACTATATATTTCACATCTTCCCAAAATGCATAAGCATGAAAACTACTTTAAGCTTTAAGCGCCTATTCCAGTCTCTCTAGAACAAGGCAATCCAAGTCATCTAATGATCACTGTTTGAAAATGAACTTCAGCTTTGCAAGAACACGTTACTTTTCGGTCTTCATACAGCACATCAGTTTACATCTGAGCAAGCAGTTCAAATTTGCTACTTTCTAAGTATTAAAAATGACAAATTATGAAACTGATTGCACCCTATTTTTACTTGATCATGTAGTTCTTCAAAGCATAACACTGATGCAGTTACAATTAGGAGCTGGATTTCTGCCTCCACTAATATACATATGAGAAAGAAAAAAAGGCCTCTTAACGACTAATGTCTGGGCAATATTTAAGTAGCTAGTGTAAGAGATAGATAGAGGTAGATCTGAAGCTTACATTATACAGTAGGCAAAAAAACATTTGGGCATCATTAGCGGCAGTCAACCGCCACCAACCTGCTGCCACATCCAAGCACGCACTCAATTACCCTTGTAAGCACCACACATGCAACATCGCAATACGATTTAATAATAACCATGGTGATTTGAGTAATTACTGTAATTGTAGCGGATTCATCCTCATTAAAAATTAAAATTGTGTTCTATGGAATAGCTGGGTTTCCATTATTTATCTTAAAGTGACAGGCACAAAATGAATTAGAGAACAGTTTCTCATTGTGCAATTAACCAACATGTATGTAGTCACGTGTACAACTCACACGTATGTAGTTGCCACACCCCCTCATCTGGTACACTGCCACCTGTGTGTGTGTTGGTGTGTGCGTTTGTGTGTGTCTGTGGGTGTGTGTGTGTGTGTGTGTGTGTGTGTGTGGGTGGGTGTCCGTGGACACCGATTGTATATGTAAATGCACAATGCAACAAAAGGAGGCCAGAGTATGCACTAGACTTTATCCTATGCTCTTTATTGGAATTAATGCAGGTTCAAATGTTTACATTAGCCATGCAAAAAGTAATTTCTATAACTAACATATATAATATTATCCTCTTTATTTTCCACAAATTAGTAGTTAAAACACTTCATAGTAAATGTATAGTAAATAGGTCATCCTTACGAATTTAGCAGTCATTGTACTTGGTATGAAATACTTTTGTAAATGTTTTTAGTTGATGCCATGGGTCTATAGCGTCTTCCTCAGGGCAGTTTTATGAATTCTTTGAAAAGGGCATGAACAGGATTAGACACAAGATGTTGGGCTTTTAGTCTCACCTGCGTTTTATATTTCTATACACATCTCGGTTTTTCTGGTCTTTACCAATTATTTGACTGGCCATATGTTTAATTCTGGACAGTCTACTTTAGCTCTTAGCCCCCCGGTGCCATGTACAAGTTAAAACACTTTCAACAAGGCTAATGTTAACAGTCAAATGTTCTATATTGTAAGAATCCCCCTTGCAGCAGACCCCTTGGCACATCCAAAAATAAAGTATTTTATTTATATATGGAGAGGATACAAAATGTTGATGTCCACTTTGCATTTCTTTGGAAAAAAATTCATTATTTTCAGCAATGATTATATATTCTAATTGGCATGATGTTACTTTTGAATGTGTTGCTCATAATGATTTTTGCCTCTCTGGGGTAAATACAATAACAGTTTACAAAGCTAAATGCTGCAGATTTATATTAATCAAACAGCTACGTGCCGTTAGGACACACAGGAAATTAACTTTCTGATGTTGTGGATAATAAAATAAGGCTTTTGGTGGCATTAAATGTTTCTTTCCATTTTTGTCATATCTAACAGTCCCTAATTTTACAGAAATCTTTTTGAAATTGATGGCAGCAGCTTCAGCTTGTAAAAACATTGCAGGTTAAAGAGGGCTGTATGGCAGAGAGATCACTAATACTGTTACATGGACTTTTTATGCTTAGCTGTTCTAAAACATTCAAACTTTTATAGTGAATTGTTGATGCTAGGCGTTCTAAACAGATTGGCAGGTTCTGGTACTCTGTACGGTTCTGGAAACATGCCGGTGTCATATCCCCACGTAGCTGTGACCAAAGATATTGGAACAACTGAAATTGTATTTGGTTTAACACAAACAAATCATCAAGTCTTAGGTACTTGTTATTCACCAATACAAATGTCTCAATATAGGACATTAAATAGGTTATAAGCAAGACAAATTCCACATTCAAGATCTGGGGGCATTCTCTGGAATTAAAAGATGGGTCAAAATGGCACTGGCACCTCCATTCTGTTCTTCCCATCTTTTCAAACCCATTCCAGCTTTCTTTTTTGTAAGTAAGTTCTCCATCAAACTTCATCCAATTTTCTGACAACTTCTCTCACTACACTGAAAATATGGTGTACATTTACGTAAAGAGCCTGACACAAACCAACACACATTTTTGGATTACATAATTTCTGTATTATTCTGAAAAGCTTTGATCATGATGATTTGTTAATGATTCTCTCTCAAGGACTTTCTATAAACCTCGTCATTAATAAAAGCCGACATTCAATTAGCACCAATCTTGATTGCCAATTTTTTCATAACAGTCTCTCCTTCTCCTAATTTTTGGGGTTGTGGTAAGCTGAAAGTGGTGTGAGGGGGAAAATTAACTAATTTCATTAATCTAATTGTCATGAGTCCTTACCATCCCACTAATACGTACAAATTAATATGATTAATCAATTTGACGACATAAACTCATTCAATTACAGTTTTTCAAAGGCCAGTGGGTGTGTGGGGTGATAGGGAGGCACTACATGTGAAGGGAAGTGGACTGTGGAGCCATTCTTCTCTGATGATCTCGTCCCACCAAAGTGAGGAAAGCCTGGTAGTTCATAGAGAATCGTATATTGTTATATTATATATTATATAATAATAAACCAACATTTTGCCTACTTTGAGTTGACCAAAAGGCACTTAAAGGAGTCTCGAACTGGGACCATGACAAACAAGATTCACTGGACTGATGAAACCAAGATTGAACTCTTTGGCCTGAATGTCAGGTGTCACATCTGGAGGAAAGCAGTCATCGCTCATCACCTGGCCAATACCATTCCTACTGTGAATCATTGTGGTGACAGCATCATGCTGTGGGGATGTTTTTCAGCTGCAGGAACTGAGACACTTGTAAGGTACAGAGAGAACCTCGATGAGAACCTGCTCCAGAGTGCTCTGGACCTCATATGCGAATGTTCAACTTCTAATAGGACAATGACCCTAAGACCACAGCCAAACACAACGCAAGAGTGGCGTCAGGACAAGTTTGTGATTGTCCTTGAGTGGCCCAGGCAGAGCCTGGATTTGAACCCGATTGGAGGGACCTGAAAATAGCTGTGCATTGACGCTCCCCATCCAACCTGGCAGAGCTTGAAAGGATCTGGAAAGGAAAATGGGAGAAAATCTCTAAATATAGGTGTGCCAAGATAGTACTTACCCAAGAAGAAGGCTGTAATTACTGCAAAAGGTACCACAACACTGTACTGGTGAAGGGGTGTGAATAAGTGTGTGTGTGTGTGTGTGTGTGTGTGTGTGTGTGTGTGTGTGTATATATATATATATATATATATATCAGCAAATCTGTTTGCACTTTGTCATCATGGCGCATTGTGTGTAGATTGATGAGAAGACAAATGTATTTGATACATTTTAGAATAAGGTTGTAATGTAACAAAATGTGGGAAAAGTGTTCAATGTTTGAATACTTTCTGCACCCTATTTGTGGTCATCAGAATTGCTCTTTTAAATTAGTTTTTTTAATTCCCTATTTTATGGAGGAGATTTTGAAATAAATAGTTTTTTATTTGCTACCTCTGTTGTAAGTTAACGGTGGACTAAGCAGTGCGTATTGTTTCTGTTATATATTGGGAACACTTTTAAAAAAAAAAAAACTCTTTTAATTTGTTATGTCGGGTTTTACAGAACAGACAATTAAATGTAGGTCCAATTGAAAAAGAGGGGCTTGGATGCTGACAGCCAAGAGGGTGCTTTCAAATGTCATGCCAATTAATCTATCCAGCCATCAAACAATATTCTGGAAACAAAGTCAGGGGAGCGATCAATCTGCATCACTCTTCCCCTCGCCGGGTTATGGGAAAATTGATTTGTCAAACAAAGCATTTTGGAAGCAGCACATGGACTTGTTCAGGATCCATTAGACTCCATTGAGCATTTTGTTTAACATAGGATTTTCATCACAGGGAAAATGCGGTGTCCTCAATATTGAATAACGTTACATGTTCTAAATCCCTAGCACTGTTATCAGTACTGTGAAATAACTGCTTAACATATAAAATGGGACTTATTTTTACCTCTGCATGAGATCAGTTCAAACACACAAATCTAATTTAATAGGTTGTAAGATAATGTTTGCAACATTCATTGTTGCCCACAAACCTCATTTACAACAGATACTTAAAATATGCTCCTTCAGTTCTTCTTCTTTATTGCATTGATGACCGCACACAAAGCATGCACTGGGCGGTGGCAGGTTAGTCCACGACTCAGTAACGCACACTGTCCAAGTCTTTAACAATCTGCGCACCGTTGAGTTGCTACGTATTATTCTGTCGTTCTATACGGAACTGCAATAAGCTGGACTGTGCAATTCTCCATGCAGCGTATTGTTCTGGACAGAACTGTATCACATTGTGCCTGTCATGCTGTTTTAGAGGGGAGAGCACTTCCTCTACGGGATTTCTCCACCCCCACTCCCTGATAAAGTATCTCTCCCTAAAGGCTAGGCCTCTACGACCTTGTCTTATCCACGGAGGGCGTCTTAAGCAAGAGCTGAATCCTGAATGGGCCATTTCTTCTCTTTTAACACCCCTTTAATGTCATCAATGAAATATGAAGTCATTAGGCAATATTAAAACGCTGCTGACAAACTAATTAACGGGAGACATTAAACAGGACGGGCTTGATTAATCCGCTTTAACGATTCTTTTTAAGTGGTTCTGGTCAAAATTAATACAGATTTACCAGTTATCACTGAGTATAAAAATTGTGGGACTGTGTTAGGGCTTAAGACAATCTAAAGTCAATGGCCTTTAACCTTACTCTTTTCCATAACTGCCCTCTGACTGAATCTGAACCCTGCTGGGTTTTGGTATTGGTAAAAGTCTGACCACGGCTCTTCTGATTACGGCAACAATGCTTAGAGCTTGCAAGGCCAATTCTAGTCTGATAAACATGGCTCCAGGGCTGGATATTTCAAAACATATTTGAACTTCTAGAATGTTCTCTTCACTGATAAAGCACAAAACCAACTACCATTGCGACGATGTGGGCTTTGAAAAAGTGTTTAATTATTATAATTTACCGTGGCCAGTTTGAGAAAAATTTAATTTTGAAAAGTTATAACAATGTCCAGAAACCTGAAGGGGAACTTCCTTATATTACTGAATGGATTGGCACATTAGCGCTTGGCCTCTGGCAGCTTATGCACATCCAGCAAACATGGTCCATTTAGAGGACGTGCTGTTCTGACAAATCATTTTGATAGGCACACATGGGTTCAATTGAATGGTTCATTGACATTTTTAGGTTTAGATTAAATCCAAATTTTTACTTGTAGTAAACACATGAATTAAGATTTTCTCAGGCACCTATACATTTTTTTTTATTATTATAGAATAACAAGAATAAATAAAAAAATTGGACACTGCAAGAGAGCAAGATAGTCATCGGGTGAGAGGAGGTTGAATCCACCTAATTATCATCCCGTTATTAATCCGCTCTTCGAATTCCTCTCTCTCACTAGAATGATCAAATTGGGGAACAACCGAAAATGTAAAGATTGAATTCAAATGATAAGGGTAAAATGGCATTGCAGTTTTTAAGACCTATAATTTAGAGTATTTAAGTTGTGACCCAATTTACCCTCCTCTGCAGAACATGCATCAACAGATCTATCGAATAGGCTCTGTAAGAGATTGGGCTCCCTTCAATACAATACAGTCCCACTGCTAATTAATTGGTATTCAAGTTTTTTTTTAATAATTATTATTAAAAGAAATGTTTCAATAAAATATAACTTTCCTTCATACTAAAAGCCAATCAATCCTTTCTATATTGCCAATTACACATGTCAGTTTATTTATTATTATTTATTTTATTTACCAGATAGGTCAATTAAGATCCAGTTCTCATTTACAATGACAACCTGGCTAAAAAGACTAACAGGCATAAAACAACATACAGCAGGCAATAACAATAAAAACATGACACATTGTATTGCACATTAATTGTATTTATTTGCCAAGCTATTTGCTGAAAATGTATGAAAATGACCTGTTTGAATCAATTTTATAAACATGACATTTGTATTAAGCCTACGCTCAACTCAGTTTCACTGTGCAATTTCTGTCACTTTCAGAAAGTACGTCACATCCCGTCTGAGGCTGTGAGTCATCTGAGGCTGTGGGTCGTCTGAGGCTGTGGGTCGTCTGAGAGTGCGGGTTACATTTGGACCCTTCTCAGCAAGCCAGCATGCTTTTCTGGCTATTCTAACCCACAATGCTCTGCAAAGCGGAAGATACGTCAAGTCGACTCGATTTTCAAATTTGGCACTAAAGACAGCGACGGATTTTATGACAAAGTAGTATGTCCCAATTGTATGCCTACTTTATGCAACAGTACGTACTTTGTAAGGGCAGATGCAGTATCTACTAATAGATAAAAGTAGTAGTATGCGATTTGAGACATAGCGTCAGATTTGAGGCTAAAATGCTGCCTCCTTTGGCTAGAAAGGGGAGCACAGGAGAGAGAGGGTTCTGTGTGTAATTTCTTTCCATTGACTGGAGTTCTATATACAACTTCTAAAATCTTTAATCTGTTAAACTGAGTGTCACCTATGGGCCCCAAAATGTAAAAAAAAATTAATGATTTAGCCTAAATTGTTTATTTATTTATATACAGGCAAGGGCATGGGATCGATTTGGAAAGCGGTCGGGACATAAATTTGGCAGTCCTACCCCAGAGTTTTTATATATTTTTTATCGCGAGTCTACACAATATAGGCTACTGAGGGGCTTCCCTAGAAATCTTGGATGGACAACCACTATGTAATACACTGTCACTGAACCATATTTGTCTAGTTTGGTCTTGGTCTTGCACGTGATAAAAAAATGTTTAACAATCACATCAGAAGTATGTACTCAATGATATAACATTAAAGCGCACGGGTCTCTTTCTGTCTCTGATACCTGTGTTGACAACAACTTCACAAAAGGACACTCGTAATGCACTTAAAATGAGCAATGGGAGAAATTGGTTTAAAGCAATGCTCAAATCAGAAGGGTGTGCTCTTTAAGGTAACATTACAGCTCATAGTGCATATTCTCAGGGGGCTGCTTGCCAACAGGCAAGGCAGGCAACTGCTTGGGGCTCCAGACTAGTAGGGGGCCCCCCGAGGGCTGACAAGACTTTAAACGACAGCATTGTCAATGCCCAATTATTACTTTTTATAAATATTTTTATAGAAAGTTTTTTTTTATTATTGATGCAAATTTCAGAACATCAAATGATAAAAAAAATAAATAATTAAACAGACATAATACATTGCCATAAGCAATGTGGGGCAATGTGCAAAGTTTGCAATGACAGTGGGCAGACGGAGACCTCCCTATGGGGGCCCCACCTCAGTCACAAGTGCGTGCATGATGTTCGAAAGTAAACAAACCTGAGCATGTGCGCAATGTGCAAAGGTCTTTGGATCTAGATGACATTGTTACAGCATTTGCTTAAGCCAAGGCCCATAAGCAGATTTTGCAGATTCAGTGCTAATTATTTATTTATTTATTTAAGTTTATATTGTTCTGGTTTTATTGTTCAGTTTTTTGTTAGTTCTGGTTTTAATTGTTCTAAATGTTTGATTTACAAATTTGTTGATGGTGTTTATATTCATATTTATATTTAGAATATTTTTTTTTTACAGTTGGCAATTTCTTTGTCAGCGTCAGATTATTCATAACATAATGTTTATGAATGCTGGTTCGAGGGGCCCCCAGTGAGTTTTTGCCTGGGGCCCAACAGACTCTAGAATCGCCACTGCATATTCTTACCTGTTCACTCCTCTTTCCTTGCCTGGCCTGGGCCTTCTCTTTCTTTCCTCTTCTTTTCTTTTTCCTCTCTCTCTCTCTCTCTCTCTCTCTCTCTCTCTCTCTGATATCTGTATTAACAACAAAGCTGAAGGAAAATGAATGGAACTCCTAATTTGCTACACAAGTTATGAACATGAAGGGAACTTCTGATCGGCAATACAATAGTAGATAAGTTAACTCACCAAGCATGTGTTTACTGGCAAGCATGGTTTCAATTAGTCTCCAGAAAGTAATTAATTGTAATGTTAACAAGACTAAAGTATCCCTAGGCTGCAGGCACGTGCACAGGTAGACCTCAAAGGGAGCTTGAGCACGTGCCCTTTTGCCCTCCTATTAGAAGTGCCCTTTTTTCGAATGTACCTTTTTATTTATTTTTTACAAATTACATTTGTTGCGCACAGCCTGCCCTGACGAACAGATAAACTGCGTGAATCAAAATACCAGGTCAGGAAATTGGTGTTCCCCGGCGATACCCTGTAAAGTTACCGAGTCTCCCTCGTGGTTATTTGCCGTGACGAGCGCTGAAGCCTTGGTGAAAGAACACACGCACGCGAAATTGTACGCATAGATAACACACATGAACTCGACAGTGGTGAGTCAGTGAGTGATGAGGTAATTTGAGGCAGGTATGTAGCCAAACAAAGTATAAATATAATGTTCATTTTCGTTTTATACTGATATGCTTTATGAATTGTTTGACAAG
>JAVQIZ010082708.1:0-11872 GCA_036023535.2 Galaxias brevipinnis
ATAAAAAGATGTCGGTCACTCACGCTCGTCGCTCTTTCCCCTGTCTCTCCATCCGTTCTGTGGTGTTGTGTCGTCCCTCAATCCCTTTCTCATCAGGGCAGTGCAGAGAAAGGAGAGAAGGGAGAACCAGCCTATACGGTGAGTGGCTGTAAGACACGCGTCAACACACACACCCTCACACATAATTAACCCCATTATATTGAAAACATGTTTTACCTTGTGCTTGTCGCAGGTCAACCTGGTAGAAGGATCCCATGGACCTCCAGGTCCTGAGGTTAGTGACAGAGCTGCATCCTCCCAGTCAGATCACTTCTCAATGTTAACTCATCAGTTCAACCCTTATCAAAGGGATGCAGAGGGTTTACTGTGTGCGTGTGTGTGTGTGTGTGTGTGTGTGTGTGTGTGTGTGTGTGTGTGTGTGTGTGTGTCCAGGGAGAAATAGGACCTTCTGGACCGACAGGACCCGTTGGACCACGAGGAGATCCTGGAGAACCGGTGAGGCCCTTCTTCTAAAAACATTTTGTGTAGTGGGTCAGGGTTTGTGTCTGTGTGTGTGTCTGTGCGTGTGTGTGTGTGTGTGTGTGTGTGTGTGTTTGTGCACATGCGTCACATAAAGCGTGCATGTCCAGAAAAGTCTTCTTCTTACTCTGTACCTTTGCTCTCTCTCCACCAGGGTCCTGAGGGACGGCAGGGCCTGGCAGGGGCTGAAGGGATACCAGGTCCTCCAGGGAACATCGTCATGATACCAGTAAGAGCCAACGCAGTAATGCGTCTTTTCTAAATCTATTCGTGAAAAAATAGGGTAGAAGTATAAATAGAAAATGCATGTTGTCTGAAGGCTGCACTGTTGAAAAAAAAAAAGAGACGAGAGAGAAGCTGATTATTAAACTGTGTGTCATCTCTGGTCGTGTGCCACGGTGCAATTTGAGTTCATTGCCTCTCCCTGTAAACACCCATCACATCCTTCCTGTCTGAGTCACATATCACCCGGTGAATGGTGGTGATATCACTGTCTCCTCCTTATTTTCCCCCGTGACTGACGGCTGCTGGCTGGTGTCAAAACAGGCCCGCTTGGTATTTCCTGTGTAAGCCGGCAATGATGCAAACAGCAACCGGCGCTAGACTGCTGCCAAGGCTCGCGCTCCGTTTCATAGCGTTGCATCATCTTTTATTTACCACTAGAGGGAGTGTTGAGAGATTGAATACGTTGCAAGCCTGCTTGCGTCAGCTCGACTGACCCTTGTTGTGTGTGTGGGTGTGTGTGTTTCTGTAGTTCCAAGCTCATGGGGACCCGTTGCTCGGTCCTGTGGTGTCTGCTCAGGAGGCACAAGCCCAGGCCATCCTCCAGCAGACCAAGGTGACACAGCAACACTGACACCACTGACCTGCACGGTAACAATGACTCAACCCACGGCCACAGCTCAACAATAACCTCCTGTAATTCCTCTCTCTCTCTCTCTCTCTCTCTCTACCTCTCTCTCTCTCTCTCTTTCTCTCTCTTCCTACCTCTCTCTCTCTCTCTCTCTCTCTTTCTCTCTCTCTTTCTCTCTCTCTCTGTCTTGCTCTCTCTCTACCTTGCCCTCTCTCTCTTCTGCGCTCTCTCTCTTTATCCCTCTCTCTCTCTCACTCACTTTCTTTACCTGCAGCTGGCCAGGAAGGGCCCACCAGGCCCGCTCGGCCTCATGGGAAGACCTGGACCACTGGTAAGGTCACATGACTCTAGTTTTAATTTGTTGTTGTTGTTGTCACTAGTTATACCCCCTAAGGCAGATTTCATACACAGTAAGACAGCAGATCCACTGACACATGAAGGTGTGTTTGTTTTGTTCCCCAGGGTTTACCAGGGATTGAAGGACTGAAGGGGGCCAGTGGGGACCTCGGGCCGGCGGTAAGTCAGCTCGTCACCATGGCTACTCTTTATCCGGTCCACCAGATTAGTTGTGTTTATTTCAATGTATTTTCTTTACTTCTCCCTTAATTGTTGTCCTTTATTTGTTAACGTTGACTGTTGTGTCTTCTTAATATCATTGCTTCTCTGTTCCTGTCCTCCATGTCTGTCTCAACAGGGTCCTAGAGGGTTGATAGGCATACCAGGTCAGAATGGCCGTCCAGGAAAGAGGGTGAGACTCAATACAGCAGCAACGCTTGTAACCATGCTCGATAACACATAAAGTTTGCCCTCTAAAAGAAATGTTTGTATGTGTGTGTGTGTGTGTGTTTGTGTGCGTTCGTGTTCGTATGTGTGTGTGTGTGTGTGTGTGTGTGTGTGTGTGTGTGGGCTCCAGGGCCGTGCAGGCACAGATGGTAACCGGGGGGCCCCAGGAGAGACGGGAGCCAAGGTGAGAAAGAACAGGGAGCTCTCTCTTACCTTCATCCTCACTTCTTTCTACTAATTCTCTCACTTTTTCTCTTAGTTATTAAATCAACCTTTCCCTCTTTCTTTCAACTGTTCCTCTCCATTCATCTCTCTTTCAGGGCGACAGGGGTTTCGACGGGCTCCCTGGTCTCCCTGGCAACAAAGGACACAGGGTGAGTGACAGTTTCCGTGTTCAAGTAAAAGGGTGGTGGTGACTGACAGGTGATTCAGCTAATGAACATAGCTTGACAATCCCTTTGTGGCGAGTCTTAATGTTTCTCTTCTATTCAGGGGGAGAGGGGGAAGCCTGGCCCTCACGGCCCAGTCGGAGAACCAGGAGAAAGGGTGGGTGTGATTTTTGGACTGATACTACTAATAACAATAATCATCATAACTTTATTTGCGTGGCAGCAGGAGTTACGTTTTGGGACAACGAGACAACAGTTTATAGAAACAGCAGTGAGCACAGACAATAGACATTACACACAAAATAACAAAAGACATAAACATTTAAGGGAATAAAATAGAAATTGATTAAAATATGGAAAAAAATCTGATGATTGAATACAATGAAAGAAAGGTAAAGCAAACAGCGACAGAGAGGATTAGCTGTTGAATGCTTCTTTATACAGGCAGGTCTTTAAAGGGCATTTAAAGGTACACTAGGAGACGGCCGCCATATATTTCCACAAAGGCTGTTGCATTTAAACGTTTTGGTTTTTTTGTACGCCGTATACGTCAGGGAATGTTGTTGTGAAAGCTCTAGTGCACCTGGTTTCTGAGTCTAGTCTTTGTAATGCATATCCAGCAGAGCTTTGCCAGTGGAGGGGATTTGTAAATGTGTTGTTTTCTTTTTGGGGGGTGTGTGGTGATCACAGGGCTCAGATGGACCACCCGGCCCCAGAGGACAGCCCGGCGACGCTGTGAGTGTACACACACACACACACACACACACACCGACAAAGCTTTTCGATACCTTGTCATGCTCAGAAACATGTTCCGTCTGTGCTGTGGTAATCCACTGTGGTGCTGTTTAGTGGTTTTGAATGTCTTTTGTATTCAAGGGTTCCAGAGGTCTGAATGGACCTAGAGGTCATCCTGGCCCCACAGGTCAGCCTGTGAGTATGACCTTTCAACTCTCACCCTTCGCCACCTCCCTCAGCCCCTATCACCTCGCTGGCCCACGTCCGCCACAGCTCCAGGCTCACCCTCCCACAGACCGAAACATCTGACACACATTTCTACCATCGCAGCCAAGATTCGTGTTCTCTGTTTGTTTATCCCCAGTTGCCTGCTACTCCACATCCCAGGAGAGCCACAGCCCCTGCCAGATACACTAGTTCTTCTTCTTTACGGCCCGTAATGCGACTGTAGTTCTGCTGCGGTCTTGTTAACACAGCACGACCTGGCTCTTATCAGATGAGAGGAACACCTTGTTTGACTGCCAGTTGCCTGTGATCTCCCCTCAGGACCCCTGAGGGCTGTGTGTACAGTGCCTGTTAGCGCAGCACCCACCGTACAGCATAGCTGGTCTCAGCACGCACAACAGTGGCCTGCAGGAGCACAATGGATGCTTTCTTTAACCTGAACGCGGCTATTTGTGTAATTCATGCCCCAGTGTCACTACTTATTTTAACCATTAGAATTAGAACTATTAGAATCCTTTTTGAAGCAATATGACACTAAGGATTGAGAACACCCATAATAACGCCCATTTCAAGTTTTTTAAAGAAAGACAACTTCTGTGATCTCTATCTTTACAGGGCATCCGAGGAGTTGATGGAGTTCAGGGTTCAAAGGGCAACTTGGTGGGTGTGCAAGAAACATTGTTACATTTGCCGTGTGCACTGTAGTGTATCAGAATGGTTTGTGGTCTTGACTTAACCTCCATGGCTTTCTACAGGGAGAGTCAGGAGATACAGGAGCCCCTGGCCAGCAAGGAAACCCTGGAATCCAGGTACACACACACACACACACACACAGACACACACACACACATTTGAGGGGAAAAAACTCAAAAACATCGGGACATAGAGAGAATAACGCACTCACACACATACTCATGAACAGTGTTTCTCTCTTCTAGGGTTTCCCTGGTCCTCAGGGTTTGGTTGGCCTGCCCGGAGAGAAGGTAAGAACATTCTGTTCGTCTCCTCCAGGTCGAAGGGCATGAAGAAGAGCCTGAAGAGTATTGTTGACATGTTGTTGCCTTCCTTCTTCCAGGGACCTCAAGGGAAAAAAGGGATGTCGGGATTACCTGGGAACGACGGGCCCCCGGTGAGAACTCCCCAGACACACTCTCACATACACACAGCGCCGTGCTACTGTGTACATGTATGAACGTGCCAAATCCAACACAGTATGTGCTGTTGTCATGTGAACAGGGTCACCCAGGCAGGGAAGGCACCCCGGGGGAGAAAGGATTGCCGGTAAGTCTGGTTCCCAGTTCCTGGGAGATTTGCAGTTTGAACTGCTGATGGTGTGATGCTGATGTTTAGTGTCTGTGATGTTTTGTGTGTGTGTGTATGTGTGTGTGTGTGTGTGTGTGTGTGTGTGTAGGGTCCCACAGGAGTGCAGGGTCCAGTTGGATACCTTGGTGCACGGGGAGTGAAGGTAGGGGGACTCTTACTCATTCTCTAAGAATCATAACCATACATGGGCTTTAGAAGCGCCTTTTTGATAACATAAGGACACAGTACAAAGGGACATTCTGTTTCTGTGTCACTTCCATCCACTGGGTGGTCCTTTCCCCTCTGTTAAGAGTGTGTGTGTGTTGTCTCTCCCGTGACAGGGGGCCGATGGAATCAGGGGGCTGAAGGGGAGCAAAGGAGAGAAGGTTAGAGTGACAGGATTAAGCAGACAAGCTTCAGACATCACTTGGAATCATTTTGGTGATGTGCTTTCCCCCTTTTATCCGTTTGGTTTTCCGTTTACTCACTCTCTCTTTCTCGCTCTCTCTCGCTCTCTCCCTCTATCACACACGTTTTGCCGATCCTCATTTAGGGTGAGGATGGTTTTCCAGGATCCAAAGGGGACATGGGAGTGAAGGGGGACATGGGGGACTTTGGGACGGCTGGTGGCCGAGGAGAGGACGGCCCCGAGGGGCCCAAGGGCCAGTCAGGACCCATAGGAGAAGCGGGTGTGCTCGGCATCGCTGGAGAAAAGGTGCGCAGTGGCTGTTTGTGTGTGTGTGTGTTGGTGTGTTTGTTTTGTCGGAGGTTTGAACTGGAGCGTCACTGAACGTGTTGTCTCTCTGTGTCTCAGGGTAAACTGGGAGTTCCTGGGTTGCCGGGCTATCCTGGGCGACAAGGGCCTAAGGTGACAACTTCAACAATAATCAAAATACGTGAACCAAGACTAGCCATCATTTTAACACATCGTGTGTGTGTGTGTGTGTGTGTGTGTGTGTGTGTGTGTGTGTGTGTGTGTGTGACCCTACTTCCACAGGGTTCGGACGGCTTTGTTGGAGCAGCCGGTGGGCCAGGGGAGAAAGGAAAGAAGGTGAGTTCAGACGTTTCACCGCTGGCGCCTGTACATCCCCCCTTACATCATTAGCGTCCTCTGTGCTTCATCTCCCCCCCAAAGGCCAAAGGAGAAATCACTGAATAACAATACGTTTCTACGGGATAGGTCAACGTATGTCTACTTGCCATATAAGGCTGCTCCATAGTTCAGTCACGGTCCAAATCTAGAAAGTGAAGACGTGTGCGATGGTTTTTACCTTGAAAACACTGCCACTCAAAACTCTGTACTGTCAACGCAATATCCTTGATGTGTGTGGATGACTTGTTTAGGTGGTGCAATGCGTATCTGTGATTACCTAATGCTTCGTTTGTTTTTTACCCAGGGTCCCGCAGGTGAAGCAGGAATTGGAGGCCAGAGGGGTCCTAACGTGAGTGCTGTCCAAATATCTGCCTGTACTCTTTTCATGCTGCCTCTGCATTACGGCGTTGCATTGATACAAACCTAGCTGACTAGAATAGAGCCGGTAACACTGTGCTCTCGTAGATGTGTTTTTCTTTGGGAGTGGGCGTAGTAATCTCTCTCCTCCTCCAGGGTGCCCGAGGCAACAGAGGGGCAAGAGGCCCCACAGGCAAGTCCGGGGCAAAGGTCAGTTAGCATTCCTCACATCCAGACAGCAGAAATATAATGATGTACTGCCGTCTTTACCTGGTTCAATAATCTATCTACATTGCTCTTTGTCCCTGTCTCTTCCCTATTCTGTTCCCTGTCACGGGATCTTAGGGCTCTTCAGGAAACGACGGCCCACCCGGACCCACTGGAGAACGGGTGAGAAGTCACAAACACACGCACACACAACGCAGACCTGGTTCCTTTTGACTGTGATTGTTTTGTTTGGTTCCATTTATGTGCTGATTAACTCTGGCCTCTTGGCCAGGCCGTTGTTGAAAATCAGAACTGGTTCTCGAGTGACTTGCCTGGTTGAATAAATAGTTGAAGGGCTGATTATAGGGCTGACTCTTTTTGTTCTGCAGGGGCCTCAAGGGCCACAAGGCAGAAATGGAGAGTCTGGACCGAAAGGACCTAATGTGAGTCCTTGTATTCAGTCAGTTGGTACAGGGATTTGATTTGCTAGCCAAAGAGTGTTTAATCCTGTAACTAACGGTGTGGGTGTGGGTGTTTGTGTGTCTTTATGGTTATGATGGTGTTTAGGGCCCTGCAGGGAAAGATGGACTTCCTGGTCACCCTGGTCAGAGAGGCGAGCCGGTCAGTTCATTCAACATTCAACCACTCCATATGTTTAACAGCGTTTCTTAAGAAGTAGCAACTGGTTTAACACACAACAGATCTACACTGATAATGAAATACAGAATGCATGGGCCTTTGGTCATTGCATTGTAACCACGTGTGTTCCTGCAGGGCTTTCAAGGGAAGACGGGGCCCCCAGGACCTACAGGTGTGGTGGGACCACAGGTGAGTTCCAGGACAGGTGTGTGTGTTGGCGTTCATGCTCAAAAGGCCTTGGCTCCCCTAGCCATGTGCACTTTCAACTTGAAGTCGAAAAAAAGCCCTCTCTGACCTGAACCTGCATTCTGATATGTCGCTGTGTGTGGACTGATGTCTTTGTGTGCCTTCAGGGGACATCGGGAGAGACGGGCCCCAACGGAGACAGAGGTCACCCTGGGTCACCTGGCGTACCCGGAGAGCAGGGTTTACCTGGAGCCGCTGGGAAGGAGGGGGGCAAGGTGAGGAGTCACACACACACGCACACACACACACACACACCACCGAGGAGACAGAAACTCTGGGGAGTTCTCAGCTTGTTGTTGGGATCGTAATCTCATGTTGGTTGAATGTTTCCAGGGCGATCCAGGGCTAGGTGGAACCGCAGGGAAGAGCGGCCCTCCAGGACTGAGAGGATTTAGAGGCAGCAGGGGGGCCACGGGAACACTGGTAACACACACACACACACACACACTCACACACACAAACACACATGATAAACTCCAATATCGCTTTGATGATTGAGGTAAACGAGGTGCTGTAGGTAACTGGTGTGATGGTGTGTAACTCTGTCGTTGTCATGACATCAGGGCCCCGCTGGTCTGAAAGGAAGTGCTGGACCCACGGGACCCCCCGGAGCTTTAGTGAGTCTCACAACCTCTCCCCCTCCCTACTTTCAATCTCAACTCTTTCCCCCTTAAAACCCAGTAAGCACTTATAATGTGTTATGTTTGCTATATTTCTACTACATATAAGGCCTCTTCCTTGTCCCTTACTAAACTGTCACTTTCCCTTGTCAAACCCTGTAAGTACAAGCATACATGTATTCTATTTGTTTCTGCTTTGCTGCCATTTGAAGCCCATCAACTCTCTCCCCAGGGTGCTTCAGGTGAGAGGGGTCCGCCCGGAGCAGCTGGCGGGATTGGTCAGCCTGGAAGGGCCGGAGCCATTGGTGGACCTGGACCAATGGGAGACAAGGGAGAGCCTGTACGTTGACCTCTGACCTTTTTGTCCCAGCTTTCAGATCACAAGTGTTCCTAACCAAAATGTGTGCTTCTTGAATCGCTGCAGGTCTCATTTGTTTCTCTTTTTGGCAAGAAGTTTTTCTCCTCTTTTTGGTGTCACATTTCTTCCCTCCAGACTAGTTTTCAGTCAGAGGGGTTGCAGTGAAATGTCAGTCACTTTTGAAAGCAGGTGTTGGAAAAGCTTTATTAAAAAAAGTGGTATGTGCCGTGGAGCAAATACTCTATGTGTGTGTGTGTGTGTGTGTGTGTGTGTGTGTGTTTGTGTGTGTGTGTGTGTGTGTGGTTCTGCACATGTTGGAGCTGTGTAGGTATGGTCCTCTGTGTGTGTGTGTGTGTGTGTAAGTATGTATATATGAATGTACAGTATGTATGTGGATCTCCACATGTGGGTGCTCTGACAGGTATGGTTCTCTTTGTGTGTGTGTGTGTGTGTGTGTGTGTGTGTACGTGTGTGTGTACGTGGATCTGCACATGTGGGTGCTCTGACAGGTATGGTTCTCTGTGTGTGTGTTTCAGGGAGAGAAAGGTCCGATCGGGCCTGCTGGATCGGATGGAGACACGGGACCTCTAGGACTGCCTGGAGCTACTGGCCCCGCAGGACCCCCTGGAGATGACGGGGATAAGGTACTATCGTGTGGGCGCTTAGTCACTCACCAACGTTAGTCATTGTGTGTGGACATATGCGTTTGTCAAGCTCATTAAACTTTGTGTGTGTGTGTGTGTGTGTGTGTGTGTGTGTGTGTGTGTGTGCCTTCATGCCTACAGGGAGAAACAGGTGGGCCCGGACAGAAGGGCAGCAAAGGGGACAAAGGGGAACTGGTAAGTCTGTACGGATCAGCTACTGTAATGCACCAATGTCAAATCAGTAGACAGCAACAGACCTTCTATTGTGATATGGTGTTGCCATAATGCCTCTCTCTCTCTCTCTCTCTCTCTCTCTCTCTCTGTCTTTCTCTCTCTTTCTCTCTCCCTGATCTTAGGGGCCTGCAGGACCTCTTGGCACTCAGGGGCCCATTGGACAGCCAGGGCTGCAGGTGAGCGTTAAAATGCATTTGTTCCAGTAAAGGGTCGTTTGGTTTAGTCGACCCAAAGTCACAGTGTGTCTCTGCCTGCAGGGTGTGGATGGGGACTTGGGCCCCAGGGGCCAGCAGGGGATGTACGGCCCCAAGGGAGACGAGGGGCTCCGCGGCTACAAAGGATCCAAGGGACCCAGAGGATTGCAGGTGACCAATCCCGATCACGTTAAAGCCTGGCAGGCCATTTTAGGACAAGTTTAAGCTGTGTCGTTGTTTGTCGTTGACAAACTGACATACTTGATTTTCGTGTGTTTGTTTGTTCACAGGGCATGCCTGGTCTACCGGGAGAGAAAGGGGACAGTGGACATAGTGGCCTAGTGGTGAGAGCATAACCGTTTTTTAAATTTTCATTTCTTTATTCATACAAGGGTAACCGACTCCAATCAGAGGCAGTGGATTACATTATGGATGTGGATTTGAGATACTGAAAAATGTATGAGCAACATTGATGAGTATGCACTAGACCGATAATGATTCTAATAATTACATTTTAATATTTGATCTGCAGGGTCCTCCAGGTCAAGTAGGCCCTAGGGGTCCTCAAGGACCAGTCGGGGGACAGGTAATTTACAGACATTCTCTTTGTGTGCACATACAGTAACATACACTAACATACTTATGTATGAACAATACCATTCACCTCTGCACCCCAGGGTCCAATGGGAAGAGCAGGAATGATTGGGACAGCCGGCAAAGTCGGAGAAAAAGTATGTAAAAACACTGGATGCTTTGAAAAATGGGTTTCCTATTGTACCATGAACACTGATGATCCCCTAGCTTTCTCTCAACCCCTATCTGTCTTTCTCTTTCTCCCACCCTCTGTCTCTTTCTCCCTCTCCCTCTCTCTCTCCTTCTCTCTCCCTCTCCCCTTCTCCCTCTTTCTCTGTCTCTCTCTCTCTCTCCTTCTCTCTCTCTCTCTCTCCCTCTCTCTCTCTCTCTCACCCTCTGTCTTTCTCTCTCTCTCCTCTCTCTCTCCCTCTCCCTCTCTCTCTCTCTCCTTCTCTCTCTCTCTCAGGGGGAGGACGGCGAGGCAGGGAACCCAGGACCGGTTGGTCGCTCAGGAGTGCCGGTGCGTGCATCCTCATCAGAAAGACATTATCATCACACCCATCCATCTTCCTCTTCCTCCTCGTCTTAGGAGTTTCACCCTCGTCCTTTTTGAACGCATGCTTTCTCTCTCTGTCTGTCTGTCGGCCCCCAGGGTGAGAAGGGGGATGTGGGGGAGAAGGGAGACACGGGCATCCCCGGAGCGGCTGGTCCTCCAGGCAGCAGGGGAGCCCCCGGGGAGGACGGAGGCAAGGGGAACATGGTGAGGAAAGGCCCACACCAAAAAACCTTAACCTTTAAAATGATCCTTTAATGAAGTGTAATGAACAACATTAAGTCAACTTACAGGATGGTGTCTGTTTTGTTTCACTCTACAGGGCCCTCCCGGGTTTCCTGGGGACTCAGGTCAGCCCGGAGAAGCCGGACCGAACGTGAGTGTTGTTCTTTAGGTCCTCCACGCGCGGCTTAGCCACCGGGCAGACGATTCACAATGTGAGGGTGTTAGTTCAAACCTCATGGTACTGTGTCTCTGCCATTCTTTCTGCCAGAAGTGATTTAAGAGGTGTGTTTTTTTGTCCTCTACACCCTCCCCCCCCACCCCCCTCCTCCCCCCTCCTCCCCCAGGGTTTGGACGGGACGTCTGGGACTAAGGGAGATAACGGAGAGCCAGGAAAAGCTGTGAGTCTCCGCCCATCTTGTGCACTGCAATGTGCTGCACCTGCTGTTATCAGAAAGCATAATGCATAATACATAACGGTAAATCCTATGCGGCATTATGCTGCTGCTTGAAGGACTGGGTTGTTGTGTTGTCCGATTATGTTAATGTGAGAGATAACTGTGTGTTCTCAGGGACCATCAGGAGCATCCGGTGAACCTGGACCACCTGGACCACCGGGCCGAAGGGTGTGTGTGGGCATGCGCGCGTGTGTGTATGACCCTGTGTGTGTTTGTGTGTGTTTGTGTGTGTATGTGTGTGTGTGTGTGTGTGTGTGCTTGCATGCAAGCAAGTTTGAGATTTAGTGAGAGAGTAATGGTGTGTGAATAATGGGATGAGACACTGTGTGTGTGGGTGTGTGTGTGTGGGTGTGTGTGTGTGTGTGTGCGCTCGCGCGCGTAAGAGAGAGAGACAGAAAGCATAATGAGAGAACACGGCTGTTTCTAAACCATCGTGCTGCTATGCCGTATGTCATGTTGCAGGGTCACTTGGGAAAACAAGGAAAGGATGGCAAAGTAGGCAACAAAGGGTCAAAGGTGAGGAGGGTTACATCACACTCTTTGATGAGAACAGACGATAATCTGCCTTTCAAAACCCTGACTACCCTCTCCCACCCCCCCCACCATCTCCCGCCTTCTGCCCACCCCCGCCCCCAGTATCCCCCCCCCCCCCCACCCCCCCCCCCCAG
>JAVQIZ010082758.1:0-55755 GCA_036023535.2 Galaxias brevipinnis
AATAATAATTCAAAAATATAACACGTGAACTGATAACTTAGCTGTATGTAAGCGCAACGGACTGCAATACCCAAGACATGTGGTCACAGTAGAGGAATCTATTGGATCACAACTACGGGCATTGATAAGGCGCAAAAAACAGGCTTAATAATAATAATAATAATAATAATAATAATATGACTTTCAGGTAACAGTATGTGTTGCATCTGATGATGCATCACATAATTAAGCAGCAATTATAAGTAGGCCTATCAAAACACCCCAAAAGAATGGCAAAAATATCTAATGAACAACAGTAATACAGAAACATCTATGGCAAACGCACCCCCTGGTGAATTCTGCATGGGAATACGCATGACTAAGGTTCTACAGTGAAAGCAACTAAATACTGCAATTTAAACTTCTGTAAAAGGTATTGATTAAAATATAAATGTATGAAATGATTTTCTACGAGTCCTATCTAATATCAATCTCAAATATAAACTGTAAAATTGTCAAGTTTTTCTCATAGCAGTTTGAACACATCTAGGCCTACAAGGAACATAAATAGGAAAGAAAGTGCAGGTTTCATGGAACATTTGAAAATTACACTCAAAATTGTGTACATTGATTGTTACAAATCCATTGGCTATTAACATTAGCCACACTTATAATGAGTTATTTTATCAGGGAAGCTATAAAAATACTTCATAATGTAAAGCAAGACACAGCACCAGCCTTTTTTAAATCCTTCATCTTAACATACTTGTACTGTATTTATACACATTCTGAAAAGAATAACATATTAATTTGTAAAAATGTAAAACAGTTTCTTTCTGTTTAAAACTAAATCTAACTGACATAAACCATTATTTTAACACTGGCATTTTGTAATTTTAACAGTATTGCTTTTTGTATTACAATGTTTCTGTGTTTAACATACAGTAATCTGTAAATTATGCAACGGAATATGATAGTGTTGACATATTTTTCCTTTAAAATAAACATTTGTGTTAGGTTCAGTGTTTACAACATATTACTGTAAATAAAACACTGCTTAATTTTTTATCTATTTACAGTATTTCACTGTCAATTTAACTGAATCTTTTTACTGTGTAGGATGTACCATTATATACTGATAGAGAAGCATGGAATGAAACAATTTAGTCGGACTTAATTGAAGACTTGTGAATGCTGACTGAGACCTAACATTTGGTGTGAGAAAATAAAACTGAAATCTGTGATCAATGAAGGTTTGTTGTTTTTCAATTGTTTAATTTCTGTAGAAAACATTGTTTATAGCATGTTTAAAAAATGTTTGCAGCAAAAGTTATAAATGGCCTGGCTGGATTTATGTTCCACCTTTAAACTATGAATTAACAGTTTATAGCCCACACAAAAGGCTACACATATTCTTACTAATGAGGTTACATGTGTGTGCGAATCTGCGAGATAACCAATAAACAAATGAAAATGTCAGAAAGTTCCATTTACATGACTCGACTCTATTGAATTGGTTCAGTGAACTAAGTGGAAAAGAGCACTGGGATGGATGTTTACCATAAAGTCCTAATGAATTGTTTCTCATGTACTGGCAGCCTTTAACCAACAGAGGGAGGAAGGAGACATATTTTATACATATAGGCCTATAAAAATTGACATTCATAAAAAAAAGCTAAAATATGTGACGTGTGATGATTTTTTGGTTAAATATGCTTGATAATGGGCCAACTTGAATAGTTATTATTAGTCTTACAACGTCAGTTTTCACGAGCAATATAGGCATTGATCTAATTGCCAATGTCGTTAAATTTAGCCTACGTTAAGAGATTTAGTGCATCTAAAGTCTTGTTCTCATGTTCATAGATAGGTGAACAGAGAATTAAACTGTAGTGTAACAAAGGTGTAAACTCGAGGCAGAAGTAGGTCTAGCCTACTCCTTTCGCCTTTCATCCAGGGCTGGGAATTTGGGTTAAATATTCAAAATGGCGGACGGAGGAGCAGCGAGTCAAGATGAGAGTTCAGGACCAGGTAATCATTACAGATTTTTACATATTCATACTCGTATTCAAACTCTCTTACTACCATCCCAAATATGTTGAATTGAGAGAAAGCTAAATAATTAATCATAATATCTCGAGTATATGTGCATCATTATAGCCCATTTAGAGCGAGCATTTATGGAAGAGAGGAGGAAACGGGCTATTGCAGTCAGTGCGACGGCAAATTATAGGGGAAAAAACATGCCTCCCTTTGTGTGATTAGACCGCTGTCCGCCGCTACATATTCATACATCTGTCGACAAAAACAGTTTAGCATATTTTATTAGTAATCGGCAAAGTGGGCTGTAGTTTTACACATGTCATATTCAGATTATTTCCAATACTGCACCTCAAACAAGGGACGAGCTAGCTTAAATGTTAGCTCTCCTGCTAACGCAAGGAGGCTGGTTCAGGCTTTGTGTTGATACCACAGTACACACAGGCAGTGGCGTGAACCTTTTTGAACGAGGTTTGCATATTCATTTATTCGCCAGCGAGCCCACTCTGTTGATATTTTGTATGAACTTACTTTCTAAATCGGATATGTTTTGAAAATGTTACATTAGCTAGTTTGCGTAATTGCAGGAGCTTTAGGACTGGTCGTTTTTTTTTTTTTTACAGGTTTCCATATTTTTCCCAGCCTTTGTGCTCGATGCAGGCATACTCCCTGTGTTGTTAGCGTATTCATTTGGGCCTCCCTCAGACTAGAATGCGGAGTTTGCTAACGTCATCGGTTCGATTCGTTCTGCTGTAACTTGCCAAAAATTTGAGCAACATTCCAAAAATATGAATACGTGATATTAAGACATGAGCATAGGTAATTAGATGAATTAGTATATATTTTCCTCGAAACAGCTCAGTGTGCGCAGGAACAGCAGGGCAGTGTGTGTTACTATGTGTGTATTTTTTTTATTTTACATTATGCATTTGCTTAGGTGTTTATTGCATACAATGTCGGGCAATAACCTACGTAATCGAGAGTCGCATATGACATGCTGGGTTGACACGCGTGTAGGTACTTAAAAAAAAGTGTCATTATAGGCCTAATATATAAGGAAATTGGGTTTGGCCTTCAGTGTTATAAATTATAATACCAACATTCACATACCATCAAATATAAAAACGTAAGCCTGAACTATTCAGTTGATTACATCGTTATTTTCATGGACCTACATGTTTTTCGACCGGTCTTCAAGTTTTTACAGCTCTTTCACAGTCTAACTAACCGAACACATTTAACTGCTCGTGGGTCTGTTGGCGGGCTGTGGGAGGTGTTTGTTTACGCTTGTCGAATATCTAAACCTCATAATTCGAATGTATAATTCTGACATCCTTCATACTCTCATCTGTGTAAAATCGGTTTATTTATATTGTGAAGCAAATATTGTATATTGGACTCACGGCCAAAACTATAGTTTACGCAGCTATTTTCCAAAGAGATGGCGTGTAGAAGCCCACTTCCTTAGCTATCAGAGGGGGGCGCAATGGACATTCAAAATTAGCTTTACTGTTTGCCTTGATTATGCGGCATGTTCCAACTTGCTTTTTTGTTGTTGTTGCGGGAACTACACTTTTACATTAAGTTGGAGAGAGCTTGCGGTCCATCTAAACGTGTACTTTACAGTGACTTATTGTAGTGACAAAAAAAAGAAATCTGGTTATAAGATTAAAAAAAATACTTTTAGGTTTAATCCATCTTTAGATAGCCCAATTTAAAACCATTAGTGGTAGGTTTTTAATTTGTTTTACACTTAATATTAAGGAACTGTTACTTAAAGTATTTTTCGTTGCTTGGACTATTTTATGTGTAATTTATGCTAAACACTACTTTTTACTTGTAATTTTGTTACATGTCAGTACACTTTGCACACTTCATCATAGTTTTAGCCAAACTCTCAACCTCATTCAAGCCTGAGAGTTCCGTCATGAATATGCATTGATGTAAACATGATAGACATGAATAATGCATTAGAATGCAGGGGATTGCATCTCAAAAGTATTGGCTTCACAAAGAAGTCTACAGTCTGCCAAGCTGTAGAGTGAGGGAAATATATCTAATTGGTGCCTTTTGGGGAACATGGATAATCAGTAAAGTGACAGTATTTTAAACGTACACATGTAAGCTTAGCTGGGTGACACTGTAATAAAGTGGACCTCTAGCGTCTCAAATTACATTAAAGAAAAAGGAAGTGAAAACACAGCTACCCGTATGGATTGGTAGTTTTGTTTGTCTTCACTGAAGCTTTACATTTACTTTAATGTGACAGTTCAAATTTGTTAAAATGCTTAGTAATTATATTTGCATTGTCTTATATAAGAACCAAGTTTCCATCATGTCTACTCATAATCAACTGTCATTTCTAGACATGCTGGTCTATTGGAAGGATGTAGGCCTAAACTTAATCATTTTCAATTCCATATTTATCCTATTGATGTGATTAATTAATTGGTATTGGTTTATTCCAATTAGATAATATTCACTTAAACTATGTTAGCTGGGATGAAGAGATTACTTGCGTAGATCTCTTTTTATTCTAAAAAGCCAAATTTCTTTGGTTAGTGAAATTTTTCAAAACACTTTACAGTGAACCGTTTTCTATTTATGAATGGTTGAATAAGAATAGACTAGCATTATTCCACTGTTACTTGAATATGGACTTATTCAATTTTCAGAGTACCATTTTATTTATTAATATTTTGAGATTTATACATTGGTCTTGTCCTCATCTTGCCATGCCTTTGTTTGTAACCTAATAAAGCCAAATCATTTCATAGCCTGTAGTTATTTAACTGAGGTATTTTGAAAAAGATTTTGTTTTATGCACTTAAATCAGATCAAAACTAGGCATATGTGTTCTGTTCTTCCTTCTCTTTTCCTCGGTACTGTATCAAGTAGTTTTAAACCTACCCCTTTTTCTTGTATATCCCTGATTTACTTTCCCACATAAGCCTATTTCTTGGTGCATGTTTCCTACAATGAATAATAAGCAGCCAACAACTAACTAATGGAATTTTAAGTTAATCTTAATATGCTAATCTTCACACACTTTATAAATGCAGCCAACAGTACCCTACAGCCCAGTCCTTCTGTAGTTAGTCAGTGTGGAATGCTTTAGCCATGGGGGGTCTACTGGTAATGACGGGCTCGTGGTGGATTAATGTGGAGTTATTTATTTCCGATTGAGCGGGCTACAACCACACTTACACACACATGCACACCAACACACACACAAATACACACACTTCATTATCAGCAATGCCTCGTTTCCATGGGTCCTGAAGCAGTTTTGGACGACCAATCTAGACATTGTATTAGCGCCACGTTTCCATGCCAATGTGCTTAGAGACCACCGCTGACAGCCCTCACACAGCTTTCTGGGATGTATTCCATCCTTTACCTGCTTTTAGCTAATTAGTTTTTTTGCCTTGCGCTCAGACAGTAATTGGTCTTGTGCGGCTGCCTCCCCCGCCTCTGCTGTGCTGGTTTGAGCACTTCCTCCCTTGTCCTCCTTATTCCCCAGTTTTTTTATCGTCCTCCAAAAGCCATCCAATTAATATGCAAATGAGCTGATAAATATTTATGGGTGTTTAAATTATGCAGAAAGCTAACAGCCTAGTGTGAAATGAGTCGCTAGCAAGACTTCAAAGCCTTGCATCGCTAACGAGGAAGGGCAGATTTGCATATGGCTTTAATCAGCTGAATACTGATTATGGTTCATTATAGTGTTGGAGGGGGACTTGGGAGAAGGATCGGGGACGCTGCCAGATGCACTCGTTGCTTCTGTTTAATTTCAGGAAAAGAGCTAGAGAGAGAGAGAGAGAACTTTTTCAGAAGTCGTGACAATCCTAGTACACAAGAGTGAGCGAATAAGAGCAAGAGGGAGGGGAGAGAAGAGAAGGCTGAGAGAAAAGAAAAAAGAGGGAATGAGTGAGAGAGCTGTTTGCCTAAACCCAGTTGGCTTTCTCTGTGTGCCCTATCCCAGTGTTGTTCAGCGAACCGTATTGCGGACAGTGCCAGTGTGTCTGTGGGCTTTGGTTGTATTGGACTCAGCTTGTTGACCAGTAGACTGAAGCTTAGGAGTTATTGAAGCAACATAGTGTCAGACCCAACGTCTGGCACAAGCAACTAAGTTCTTGATAGCTTTCCTAATGGCAACAATGTTGGAGAGCACAGGTGCAGCAAACGTTGGTGAGTTGGGGGTTTGAATGTTGCTGAGATTTGTTGCCACTTGTTTGTGGTTTTCCAGGGAAGCAGATAATAGCATTGTCTTTTTGACATTTTAATAGACAACATGGCGTACTGGGCTTGGTGGGAATTCAATTAGTTGTTTCTTGTTTTATATGTTGCTGGGAGTATTGGTCTTGGATGAACATATTTAGTCAATTGCTATGAACCTGTTATTGCTATTAATTAGGCTATAACAAGAGCTGTTCCACTATTCATGTAATAATTGCGCTATAGTAAATTGCTTTAGTGGAATGCTAATGCATGGCAAGTGTTCTACGATATTTCAAGATCACTAAGGTTTGGGGAAATCTGATTTGTTTCTCTCTGCCTCTTCCAGATGCTAAAATGAGTAATCCGTCAGAAACTAGTAAATGTGCATTGGAGAGTGGTGATGCAAACACAGGTGAGTTACCTGCTCTGTGCTGATACCTACCTCTACCTTTTATTTTAGGGTCAGGAGGCAATGTTTAATACAGAACATCAAGCTGTTTCAACATGCTCCACAGTGAAAGCAAGAGCAGCATTCTTGGCGTGTGGGTTGGGGGTGTGTTGACTGTCCATGTTGAATGACAGATTTCGGAGAAGTGTTTGAGTATCGTTACTGCATCATTTTTTGTGGATTATTTTTGGTGTGTAGGTTCATCTCCGAGTGTGTTTGGCTATATTGTCAGTAATGATGATGATATTAAAAAAGGTACGTTGTAGTTGTTTGCTGACATTTAACCTACAGTCTTTTTAAAATTGTAATGACATTGTAAGTGCTGTGAACTTGCTGGTTTTCTTTTTAAAATAGGAATGGCCTTTATCTCAGTCTTTGTCCATTGACATGGGGGTTTTTTTGTTTGTTTTTTTACATCTTTGTTTTAACTTAATTATTTTCTGCCCTCAGAAGCCCAGACAAATGGACTGGACTTTCAGAGGCAAACGCTGCAGACTGCAAATGCAATCACCAATGCACATGCACAGGCCCTTCTTCAACAGGTAACACAACTACCAACACACTATTTTTGCCCCTTAGGCATACCCTCTTCCCGGACTAAGACTGGGAATGTGTTGGGAAATTCCATTCTACGTTAGACTGGGTGGACAAGACTTTCAGTTAAAAATAAATGGTGGTTTTGATGTTGTTCAAATGAGCAGAACTGTTATAAAGGATTTAGCATCAGAAGCATTTGACATTATAATGTAAGCTGTATTGAGTTCAGCTACTTTGCTAATGCATTGCTATGGACATTTCCAAATAAAATGTGATCTTATTTTCTTAGTGTGATTTACATTGACTCGCTTGTCTTTATCTTTTGCCTGGGCGTAGATCACCTCACTTAATATGATCATTGTACAACAGTATGCATAAAGTTGATATTATCTGACCGTAGTACTAGTGCAGTCGGAGGTTCGGCTGTGCCATAAATATTTAACAGCATTATAATCAAGATGGGATTTGGAGTTTGAATAGAGACAGCATCAACACAAATCTAAGCGCAGACACACACACACATACACACACACGCATACAAACACACATGCTTACCATTGAACAGTAAATTTAAATGAGCCAGGGTCTCTGTATAGCCTGGCAACAAGGCAGATTAATCAGCCCGCTATGCTAATTAGCTGCTCTGTGGTTGCTCGGAAACAGATGGCAGAGAATATGCAAATCTATGCAGAATTTACATGCACTGCATAACAGTTATTTTAATTAGCATCTCTGCTTATCCCCTCTTACTCTTCCTCTTGTGTCTCTGAAGGCTTCAGTACATTTTAAACACCCACTTCCTCTCAAATAATATTCAAATCTTTATCCCTTTGAAGACAAAACCCATGTCTGTTTTGAAGCCTACCTATGTTCTTTTGTGTATGTATAGTGTTTGTCTATGTCTTTGTTAACTGGGTGTGTGCCCGTTCCTCTTTTGGTTGCTCTGTAATTTTCAAGTTGATTGCTCTGTAATTTTCTGATATTTTTGGTCTGTCTTTCAACATGAATATGAATGTTAGAACAACTTTAGATTATTGTTAACATCCAGCTATTTATGTAAAAAAAACAACTGATCAACAGCCTCTTTACAAAAAAAATCCGTCGTAGTAGAAATCAGACTAGGTTTAATCTCACTTAATTTACTGCTGCACCTATTCTTATAACATGATTGGGTAAGTTTTCTCTACAAGTCCCACTCTGTGCTCTGCCTCTAGTTCAAGTCGGAAGACTCCAGTGCTCTTCCGACCTCCGTCCAGCAGAGTGTGCTGCCTCAAACCCAGTTAGCCCAAATAGCTGGAGTAAGTGGCATGTTGCCTCCTCAACTTCAGGTAGATCTAAGTCCTAACCACAGATTTGGGATCAAATTAGATTCAAATCAAGATATATTTAATCTAGTTAGTTATTGTGGAAGGCATTAAAAACTGTCTCTGATCCCGAATCAGTGATTAGGCAATGGCCATCTCCTCTCTTATAATCTGTCTGTCTTGGTCATCGTCAAGAAGTGGGACGTAGCTGCCGGGTCATAGCCTGTGGTTTTGCACGCTCATAATCAGGCTAAACACGTGACTGTTTGCCTTCTTTTCCATCCATTTGTCCTTCCACCCACCACTGACTCCATGTTTCAAAATGGCAAGAGGAGTTGGATTGTAAGAGCATCTGGGTTTGTGTGTCTTTCTTTCCTGATGTGATTATTTAGCCCATCATGCATGTGGACTTAATCTTGTCGGTATTCTTCTTTCATCTCATCAGGGGAGACTTGCCCATCTCCATGAGTTTGTGTCCAGTTAGAGGGCACGTTGTTTTACTTTCTCAGCGTGCACACTGGCATCCCCTTTGTAGGAAAGCCATGACATAGGCTGGCTGTCGCAAGACTGGACTCGCTGTCCATTTTCAATCTCTTCATCACCACGTGTTCATACAGAGATGCACTCACTTTTCCACGTTCATCTTACTTCTCCTTCCCTCCTGTTTGACATGAGCGCCACTTCACTCTATAAACTCCAAATGGTTCAAAACTCTGCTGCTCGTCTCCTCACCTCAACCGTTTGAGCACATAACCCCTGTCCTCTTTGACCTTCTCTGGCTCCCTGTCACTCAGTGCATCAAATACAAAATCCTTCTTCTCATATAAAGCTAGACATTACCTGGCCCCTCCATAACTTTCTGACATCCTCCAACCCTATCATCCTTTCCGGTCATTCTGATCCTCCATAGCTTGTCAACTGGTCATCTCCAAATTTTGCTCTGATAAATAGCCTATTCAATCCTTTATATGGTAGTTTGTTCTGTTTTTGTTTCTGTTTTTCTGTAATTTACTTTGAGCTACTGATGCTTTTTGTCTGTGGTTCTCCCTCTTTGTGTGTCATTGTCTGTGGTTCTTCCTCTTTGTGTGTCATTGTCTTGCCATGCATACTGGTTACTATGTGAAACGTCATTGGCTTTTAGAAAAGCGCTATATATGAATAAAATCTATTATTATTATGATTATAGTTGACCCTGACCCCGGCTCAGCAGCAGCTGTTGCTCCAGCAGGCCCAGGCCCAGCTCCTGGCTGCAGCCGTGCAGCAGCACTCAGCCAACCAGCAGAGCAACACCACGGGGGCCAACATCTCGGCCTCAGCAGCCACCCCTATTACCCAGCTGCCACTGTCGCAACCCATCCAGTTCACCTCTGTAAGATTACACACACATTTCCTCGTTTATTGTCATACGAATGTGGAGTTTTGTGCTTTTGTATTCTAACGTATTTGTGCCGTGTTACCCCTCCCCCCTCCTTTGGTGTTTCTGTGCAGCAGTTACAGCAGTTGCAACAGCAGAACCTTAGCATGCCTCAGTTCGTTCTCGTGCAGCCGGGCCATCACATTGCCACTCAACTGCAACCTGCCCAGTTCATCATCTCACAGACGCCGCAGGGCCAGCAGAGTATGTTCCATGCCTTTCTGTTCAAAAAGGAGAAATGCAGTCTTATACTGACTATCTTATATTTACCTTTTCTTCTTCTCTTTTTCTCTGGTGCTCCTTCGTTTTCTCTCTTTTTTTTATTGGGTAGGCCTATTGCAAGCCCAGAGTCTTCTAACTCAACTACCTCAAAGCCAAGCCAACCTCCTGCAGACTCAGCCAAGCATCACCCTCGCCACTCAGGTATTAGTTTGGTCTTTTTTTTGTTATATCCCCTGCTGTTACCCAAGTAATGATTATAAACAATATTGACTCAAATAAATAGTCTGGATAAAAACCAGAAATTGGTTAAGTTTTAAAATTTTTGATACAATGATGGGTAAAGCCACAAGACGCCTGGCGTGAGTCGTTAAATACATTGTTGCAAATGGAGCATGTTATGGAACATAAACAAGATCCATTTTAATGTATTTTTTGTCCCATCTACAGCCAGCAACTCCAACACGTACGATAGCAGCCACCCCCATTCAGCCCCTGTCCCTTACCCAGACCCCCCCAAAGCGTCTGGACACCCCTAGCTTGGAGGAGCCCAGTGACCTGGAGGAACTCGAACAGTTTGCCAAGACTTTCAAACAAAGACGCATCAAACTTGGATTCACACAGGTGTGTGTTTGCATGTCACCGCCACAGCGTTTAGTTTAATGCCTAATATTGCATTATTTAGACATGCCACACAATTTCCTTTTTCTTTATTTGCTTTTATTTTTAAGTGGGTTATTAAAAATAATGAACAATACTTTTTTTCCTGTTCCGACACAGTAGCTTGTTGGATAAGCCAGGCAAGCAATTCATTCAGAGGGCTTGACTCCCTATTTCTTCTCTCCCAGGGGGATGTTGGCCTGGCAATGGGGAAGCTGTATGGTAACGACTTCAGTCAGACCACCATCTCTCGCTTTGAGGCCTTGAACCTGAGCTTTAAAAACATGTGCAAACTAAAGCCGCTGCTGGAGAAGTGGCTCAACGATGCAGGTTAGTTCCTGAGCCAGCCAAACGGAGGGTTGTCAATGTGCATTGTTTTGTTTCTACGTGGGTTTTTATTATTATTATTTTATGTCTGCGGTGCAAGCTGGATTTGCAGGACGGTTCAGTGTATTGCGCTTTTGCCTTTACCTCTCTCCCGTTGTTTTGTGCCCGTGCTGTTTGTGCAGAGAACCTTTCGTCTGACCAGGCCCTGTCCAGTCCCAGTTCCCTGGGCTCGCCGGGCATGGGCATGGAGGGCCTCAACCGCCGACGCAAGAAGAGGACCAGCATCGAGACCAACATACGCGTGGCCTTAGAAAAAAGCTTTCTGGAGGTAGCCATTTACTTTCCAATCCAACTTAGTGAGGGGATTTTAGACTGGGGCTTTTACTTGTGACAAATCGGTCATATTCTAGCTGTAAGAAACCTGCTTGTGAAAGCATTTATTCATTGAGATTTGTTACTTATGCTAACAGGGAATGTCATGTCTTTGCCCACTCACAGCAGAACCAAAAACCTACCTCTGAGGAGATCACCATGATCGCCGATCAGCTCAACATGGAGAAGGAGGTGATCCGGGTCTGGTTCTGCAACCGGCGGCAAAAGGAAAAGAGGATTAACCCCCCTAGCAGTGGGCACACGGGATCGAGCACCCCCATTAAAACCATCTACACCCCCACAAGCCCCTTGGTATGGACATGCCACACACACACACACACACACACACACATAAATAAATGTTTTTGTAAGTTTGTTTACATGTCAGTCACTCCTCTCTCATGGCCTTGACCCCTAGGTGGCCAGCACAGCAAGCCTTGTAAACAGTTCCACCATAAACACGCCTACCACTCTGACTGTAAACTCAGTGATGCCTCTCACAAGCACCAGCATCTCCAACCTGCCATTCACAGGTATGTGGCGTCTTAGACTTGAGGAGGGCCTCTATGGTTTTTCAAATGGAAAAAGGAGAGTCATCGCTGTCTTGAAAACACACCTTACATTCAATACCTTGTTTCTTTTTTTCCTCCCCAAGGCACAACTATTGGAGTTACAACAAACACAGCGTCTGTCATCTCCACCGCACCTATGGTCACCGCGGTCACGAGCTCCCCGTCTCTAAGCCCGTCTCCCACGGCCATTCAGTCGGCGACCGCAGAGAACCATGAACACACGGTGGTCACAAACGTCCCCACGTCCCTAGCGACCAGTTTGGGGTCGGGCCAGTTGATGGTGACCGCTCCGGGCTTGTCTGCCGCGCTGCAGGGCCAGATACCCACCACTGCAAGCTTTGCTGCCATGGCTGCTGCTGCTGCTGGCCTCAACCCAGGACTGATGGCATCTTCACAGTTCACTCCTGGGTGAGCACTAGGAATGTCTGCAAGAGGGTTTCTTTTGCCTCATTAAAACCAGATATATATCTAGAACTGTTTAGCAATTACTCTTTTTGTACCCTGTCCCTCCAGGTTCACATTGATTTCACATTTGGTTCAGTGTGTCTTTACGCAGTCTAACTAAATATGCGTACCTTTATTTTTTTTATAAAGGTATATCACATTGATAATAGTAGTCGTAATAAATGGGTAAATAAAACGATTATCTTTGACCAACGTTGAATGACTGACCGCCAAGCACACCACCATATCACCACAGTGGGGCAAGGATGCATGTAAATGTTTGAAGTTCTAGGTATACAAAAAACAACCTAGATTAACTACTCACAGTTTTCCACCAAGTGGAATTTCCACTACAATCCACCAAACCGAGCGGTGAAGTTGCACTCTCTGATCTGCCTGTTTGCTTTGTTGCTCTAGGGGGGCCTTGTACAGTCTGGCTCCCGGGGGGCTGGGCAGTGCCCTGAGCCCTGCTTTGATGAGCAACAGCACCTTAGCCACCATCCAAGGTGTGTGGAGCGGCAAGTACACCTGTTTTTTTATTTATGCACTTATCACAACAAATTTACCGTAGTACTTGTCATTTAAACCACAACAATGTTTTGTCCTAAAATTCAAACATGTTTGTAATCATTCTCTAAAACACATATATATAGTATGCTGTCAGATAAAAATCTGTAAGATGTATGGTATAAACAATAAATATTTACAAATTATGTGGAGGTTTGCATTTGTACGCAACTGCTTACATTTATGAAAGTATTTTAATTGCTTAAAGCTTTCTCCATAGAAGTCGTTGTTACTTCTAGTAATGACAAAGACCATCACCATTAGCTGAACCTCCTCATTGTGCCTCCTGTATAAAAGGAGGTTTTTAACCCTCTTCTCTTCCTCATCCTCCAGCTCTAGCATCAAGCGGGACACTTCCAATCACCTCTCTAGACGGGAGCGGCAGCCTGCTCTTCGCCAACACCTCTGGGGGAGCTCCCCTCTTCCTGAACCCCCAGAACATGTCGCTGCTCACCAGCAACCCCGTCAGTCTGCTGTCCGCAGGCAACGCTGGGGGAGGGGCTCTGCAGGTCACTGCTGACGCCCATCAAGTTTCCACGGCAACTGTGCCTGTGCCGGCCTCCACCATCACCACTGCCTCTAAGGCTCAATGAAGCTGGTTAGGCTGCGCACCAAAAGACGTCCTATTCCTTATATCGTGCTTTACTCGGTGAACTATGTATAAGGAATAGTAAGGTTGTGTGTTCTATTTTTCCAGGCTACAGGTTTAGCTCGCCTCTCTTTAAACCCACCCTCTCCCTTTCATATATTTTATTATTTAATCTCTTTGCTACCACCAAAAAAAGAAACCCATCTGTCAAGAGGGTTTGACTATTTTTTTCTTTCTTTTTCTTCTTGATCATCTAGCTTTTTCTTTGTACTTTGTGCATTGTGACTCATAACTTTCACTCACCAGTTCACAATTGCTTATGAAAATACTTCTAACAAAAAAAAAAAAAAATTAGATTTTGCATTTTTACTTTCTAACAAAAATGATTTACTACTAAGTTCACAATCTACATAATCTATTAAGGGGATTTTTGTTTCACCCCTGTTTATATATTATGTTGAGGGGACTGTTAGACAGGCCCTTTCACAAATCATATATATTTTAGAAACGTTTTTGTTTGTTTGTTTTACTGTATTTGTACGTTTTAATATTAATTTAAGCTTTATCTCCTATATCAGTTAATCGTGGTTATAAGGCTTTAACACAAGTAATAAGTGGCCGAGATAATGGTTACCGTTGCTTTAAGGAACCAAAGGGCCATGTAGTGTCATTGGTTCTCTTGTCTGAAAACACTGAGTTTTGCATTTCGCAGCAGTGGCAGCCTGGCCATTGGGATTTTGTAATCCTAGTCCAGGTTTGGACCATAGACACTGATATGAAATGACTCAAATAATATTGCTGAGAGCTTTTAAGGGTAGCATACGCGCACCAGTATCAGATTGAGTTTTGTTAAATGGGGTTGGTGGTAGGGCTTTAGTGGGTCAGCATGTGACCAAATAGGGATTCTCTACAACTCAGACAGATGCTGGAAACTCAGTCACTGTATAATATACATAGCTTTGTTGGGCTCTCTTGAATGCCATGCCAACCTTTTTTTTGGTGTTGGGGAGATGGGTCTGTTGTCTGTTTTTGGAGTTCTGTTTATATCTACTTGTGCACAGTATCTGTACCAAAAACTGGATTTTAAAGGTCTGCAGCCTTCCTTTTTTAGAGATGAAATTCTGTCACGTTTTGATTTTGGGGTACTTTCTTTTAATTCCTGCAGTCTTTTGACTAGCTTCAAGATATACCAAAAATATTTGTTAACTCTTGCTATGTATTTTCAGTGTAGCTTAGCCTCATCCAAATATTTATGAGTACAAACTAGATGACAAAATAAAAAGAAATGCAATATTTTATTGATCATGTTCCAAAGACAAACATTTGTTTTGATTTGATAATGGCCCTCCCTGCTCAGTGGCAAAATGACCAAAAAGAAAGGGACGGGAAGTCCCGGGGATGTTTGAGTGTAGTTGTCTCCCTATAGATAATATATTTGAGCTGTTTGTGTGTATAGTGGTTATATCAGTGGGGGCTTGCCCTCTATACTCCTTTTCTGCATGTTTCTCCCCTTTGATACAATGGACTGTGTTGTGATACTTTTTGAGGTAATTTCTGCAGCAGGTTGAAATGTAGTTAAGCGTTTGATGTTCGAGAGGGCCGTCCTTTATCTTTTTTTTTCTATTTTTTTTTTTTACACTTTTTTTCTACTAATATTCAGCCATGAAACGAAAGCTTGAACCAAAGTTGTTTTTCTCTCAAGCTGCTGTGCCTGTGTAAAGCAAGCAAGTTGCCGTGAACATGATCACTATTCCTAACACTACTGACAAAGGCTCTCCTCCACACAGTTAGATTCTTTCATTTGTTAACTCAATTTGTTAACTCTTTAATAAGAATCACAGAAATATATCTTAACAACTTGCTGCTTTAAGCCTGTGATCGAATGGAGCATTGCTCAGCTGGTAGGTTCTATATAGCTTTATGTACGCGTTCTGTTGTTACTAAGCCCATCTCTTATCTGGAGAGCCAAACCATCGTTTGAGCCAACCCTATGATCAAATAACAAACAGATATTTCTAAATTAATTGTAGGGGTTAGAATTCGTAAGATTTGAATTTGTCTCATATAACAATCTATACCACTCTTTACACTGGCTTTGAAACTGGCAAGTCGAACCACCTAAACTCCTAACTGTAACCAGTGCAAACTGTGTGCTGCCTATTGAACTTCCCCTTGCAACATAACCTCACCAAAAATAAGCAGTATGCTGATTTTTTTCGATTATTGACGACATAGTTCCAAAACCATGAAATCTGTGATACTTTTTATTCCAGAATATCTGTAACTAAATATACCTCAGCAGCACTTAATCATAAGGTTCTCTTTTAAAACTGTCACATCTGTAGAATATTGTAGAATGTACTGTCTAGCTTTCCATTTCAAATTGATACTGATTAATCATGAGAAGGATAACCTACTACTGCTATTTTCTAGTACTACTATTTATGGAGAATTTCCAGGTTTAAACAGCAATTTTTAGCATTATCTGTTGATCATTTTTGCCAAAGTGATAGCCTTTATTCTTGCAGCTAGGTGGATGTCTTGTTGCTGCTAACTTTGCTGGTTTCCTTGCCTTGAACCCAAAAGACAGGCCTGATATGATCTGGCATTCTGTTTTATGTGCTGTTTGTAGTCATAAACAGTTTTTAAAGTGTGTGAGGTGACCAGGAAACGTTGGCACCATCGGATGTTACTGAAATGTTTATCTGAACGACTAAAGGATTAGAGAAATTATCTTCTCCATTCTATACATATGAATAAATATATATATATACACAACACATGTAAGATATTTTATATTTGAACCAGTATGTTATCAAGACTGAATGTAGTGTTTCACCATGCTTATACTCAAAATTTCCCCAAATACTTCCTTTTATTATTGATTATAGCAATTTTTCAGACTTTTTCAAGACCAAAAATGTAGGTCCCTTCAGTGTGGGCAAGTCGCTAATCCCTATGTCTGTTGAGTTTCGGCGTGGTCCGTTGAATGGGTGGGGCTTGTTCAGGTGCTCCTGAATGATGGACAGTCTCTGTGGTTGTTAGGGAAACGTAGACTGAAGCATCTGATCTTAATGTTTTTTTATTTGATATTTCTTGGACTGTTTGCTGTGCTGTTTCTAACAATCTTTTTTTTTTTTTTTACTTTATGCCTTTAATTGTTTTGTGTAGCGTGAGAGGGCAAGATCACTGGCTTTCTTAGTTTGATTAAAGATTTAACGTTTATCATTTATGCCTTATCGTCATTTAGAAGACAAGAGCATTGTAGCATATTGTTGTTGGCGTGTGAGTGATTGAGAGTGATCGAGTGAGGGCAACGCCTCCTGGATTTTGGTTAAACTTGCTTGGTGCATTGTTGTATTACGACAGTGCAGTGTACTTAGGGCATTGGTTAAGTGTGCTGTTCTGGTGTGGTTTTAAGTGTAAGTTAGACAGGTTGAGTTAACCTGCAAGAAAAGCTTTACTAATAAATGAACTCCAGCAGGTGTGCGTGCAAGTCTGTTAGAGAGAAAAGGGAGGGTAGTCTGCAAACCATTATGGTGAATTTCTTTTGAACAATTCCATTGATAAACACAATTTCGGAACTGGATATGTTGTCAATGAAAGAATTCAAGAACTACTCGTAGTGGTTTGGTGCTTTAGTGAATATTGGGTTTACGATGCTTTTGCAGATTTGTATTGCATCTCTATAAGAGGTTGATCCACCGTACTGGTTTGCATTTGTCAAGTTGGCAAGAACACTTCAGTAAGGCAAGGGACCTGTTGTATACCTCATTTCTAACTCAAGACTGAGTAAAACTTGCTTTAATCTACTTCTATATAATGAATATAAAACAACAAAAAATATACAGAGAAAATGTTTCGTTAGAGAAGCCCATGAGTGTCTCTTTAGCGAATATTGCTGTGACAAATGCCACCACAAGAGGGAGGTGTGTACATACCTTAACTGAAGAAAGTCTTCGTCGTTATATTAATTTACCTCCGTGTTGCCACCAAGTTCTAAATCATGTTGTTTCATTAGCCTTTTGTTCTAAAGTTTGTTCTATTTTTTATTAACAAGTCTCCTGTTTTTTTTTTAATAACTTTACAAACATTGTTTTAAGGTATTGGCTCCTCGTTTAATTTGAGTAACTTCTGGTATGGACACTAATTTTCCCACTTATGGTGTGCATTCTTACTGCTCAGACTCTTTCCTCTATACCTATATTAACCAAAGACTTCTAGTGATTGTATAATGGACTACACTCTCACCTATCCCTGTCTCTGTATGCACCATCACATACCAGCACACAGTTGCTGAGCAATCACGCTTTCTCCCAAGCATTGATACACTGTTATGAAAAGGGTTTGTTTGCATGTGTGTGTGCACACCCCAAGGACACATTAGCCTACTAATGCAATACTATTAGTGGGTAGGGATAGGTAGAATTTGGCCGGGCAAAGTGGGCTTCTCTAGCAGACTGGAAAACAAACCATCTTATCTTATGGTGGCTGGGTGATGTTTGTCAATACACACTGAGGGTTAATCCTGTGCTTAGTGTTAATGCTCAGGACATACTATCTGTGTATCCAGGACTCTTGCTAGAATACAGCTTTTTCCTCCCAAAGACGTATGTGAAAACGCAGTCTCAGTGTCTTGGATTACCTTCTTTCTTTCTCTACATCCTTACACTGTAATTACCAAGATATTTGTTTGTTTGGTTTTTTGTTTGTTTTGGAGGTACATGTAGTGGTTTCTGGAATACTCTGTTTTCAATATAATTTTCTTCTAATTTCTTCAACATTTGTCTCTGTTCTGGACTCTTTCAGCTGTGATATTATGCATCATGGTCATTCACTCTGCATGGGTTTTGGCCTACTGGCTTAGTCCCATGGTCAGTGGGCTTCACTGACACTTTTAAGGCTTTAAATGGGGACATCATAGGATTTCAGAAGCGCTATTCCAAAGCAAAAATCCAAATATTTAACTTTTGACAAAATGCAGATACCAAAGATAACTCTGTTTGTCTCTCTTTCTCTCTCTCTCTCACCCTGCAGCTTGTGTATTAAGAGACAAACCCAGCACTGGCTTTAGTCCTAGCCTCAGTAATTCCAAAGCTTAGATGTATATTTTGATATATTTCTGAGATACTTAACGTGAAATAAGTCTGTTCAACTTTTTGTTTGTTTGGTGTATCGTGCTATTTCTGTCACAGCATGGAACTAATTGCAGAACTGTCTTACTCTTGGTAGGTTAAAGATATATAGTATTTTTGTATGTTTTGGGTGTGTCAAATATGTGTGTGATCAGTTTCACAGCCCAAGTTACAATAGTTTAAAGCAAGAAAAAATTTAATTGAAAAGTTCTTAAAGTGTACATATTACTTCTGCTTGTGTATCTCAAGAAATACATAGTCAACTCATGTATTATTCTCTTTCAAAAGCTTGGGCAAAACTGAAGGAATGTGTCCCCTCTACTTGTATTCTGATTCTGTAGTAAATTCTTTCTCTAAAACGTGCAGAGCCTCGCAGTCATTACGACATGGGATTTATGGGCTCAATTATGGACTACAACTGGGGGAGGGGGGGTTCAAACCTACAGATCAGACTTCGAAAGGCCTCCAGTCTTGATAGCATGGGACTTAAAGATTGTGTAGAAAATTAAGTATGTGAATCAGGATACATAGTAGTTTTTGATGCGTTTGTCTGCTGTATTTTTGTTTTTATACACAAAAAAAGATAATCTAACTGTAAACTGTACAGTTCTCTTTTGTTGTAAACAACATTAAACCATTTTCCAAGTGTTTGAACATTCATCTCTTTTATTTGGATTGTCATACAACCACAATCTCACTAGCCATAGTACAAAAACAATCTAGGTTGAGCCTGTTCTACTACATGTGATATGGAATAAAGTATACAAAAGACAGAACTGAATGCCAGTTACCCCACTTAATGAATTTCATGTTAACTAATATGGAAACTACTCTTAAGGACTAAAATATGTGACAAAGAATATTCTCCTTTTTAGCATGCACACGTCTTAAGGGGTACTTGATGGGAACATTTTTAACATTTTGTTTTACAGATACAGATTGTTTTGTGCAAAACAAGCATGTTCTGATGTTGCTCCATTGATTAGATCACACAAAACACTTGTAATTTGTTCTAATTTTCTACATTTGGAATGGGCCCATTGGCTTAGGTGGTATGAGAACAAATGGTTAAAAAACAGGAGTCTATAAAGTAAACATTGTAGGTGAACAACTTCTTCATTTAAAAATGATAGTAATTTTTTAAGCATACTGGATTAGATAAGAAATGTTGCTCGCAGTGTCTGGGACCAGTCCTGGATTTGATCAGATTCAGTTAAGAGGTGGAGCAGAGGGCTGCTGTCCTGGGGTTTCATTTGTTTCTCTTCTCTTGGTTTCTGCATGGAGAGAATGACAAACATTGTCAAAGTTTAAAAGTTATAATGATAGCTTAATAAACATTGGTAGTACTGATAGGTGCTAAAGTAAATTAATTTGACTTCCTTCACCTGGTTTCTCTTTTGTTTGTGACCTTGTTTATAAAAAGACAGCAAATACATGTTCTCATATACATACATGTTCTTGTTGATTAAGGTTGGACTTAACTAACTATATTATCATCACGTTAGCAACCTCTTCAATGCGGTGGTTTGTGGCTTTTTAGTTACTTACTACTTTTATTTTCCCTTCCTTTCATTTCAATTACTTCGTATGGATCTCCAGTTTTCTGAAGAGTCTATAAAGCAAGAAACCAATGAAATGTTATAAAACTGTTGCATAAAATAAATCTTCCAAGAACTGGCAACATTAATGACCAACTTTGAATTTCAGTATTTAAAAGGCTGATGTCATTGCTGAAGAATTGTAGTTCTCTAGCTATAGATGCCTCTTGTTCCATGTAGTAAAGTTACCTGATAGGTGGCGTCAGTAGCTTTCTGTCCACGCTTCTATTGGAGAAAAAACATGCTTTAAATTATTTCACTTTGACAAATCCTGGATCTAGCAAAAGGTAGTAAGCAGTGCTTCACATACCCGTTTTGAAGGTCCAGACTGTGGGTCAGGTTTAAGCTCCTCATAGTCACCGTCAGCATCAGAAGTCAACTGGTAAAAAACAAAGGCATGCAATCTTTCTTAGTAAACATGGCATAAATGAAAACATATAAAAGCAATACACTGTGTGTGTAACTTGATATGGGACTTACATGATTAGTTGGATCCTGAGCTTTGGTTAAAACATGAGAAAACTACAGGTAGGGAGTAGAAAAAAGTAGAGGGCCAAGCATTGGCCACAACTATTATTTATGGAATCACTCATTGAATAACTTTTCTGGTCAGCATAATATTAATATTCATATATTTTAGTTCACAGAATTAGTAGGAGTTGTTCAAATAAAAAAAACACACAACTACAATTACAGATATTGCAGATGACAAATTCTACAAGATAATTTTGCGTGTACCTTCTCTCTGAAGAAGATTGCTGTGGCAACAATGCAGTAAATAAGCAGGATCCCATCCAAAATGTAGCATATGAAGGGTTCAGCCATTGATGCTTCTGTACATAACAAAGACAACCAAACACAAACGAACATGATCACGTAACAGCTGTACACAAACACAGAAGAGTAAAGGTACTTATGCTTGTAAATGCTACCTTTTTTTGGGTGTGTGATTTCATCAACATTTTAGTGACTCACAGACCTCTGAAGGAACTGTAAGATCCTTAAACTTTCCAAGTATTTGTAATTATTCATTTTAAATTTGACTTCATGTTTGATATTAGGTATGTATTATTGAAGAGAAAAACATAACCACCTTTTGAAGGGTGTGTTAAAAGGTCCCTGCAGTTAAATAAATTCCTTCCTGTCAGTATGAGGGTCTGTGGTCTAAGTAAGGTGCTGTTTCTAGTTCGGTGGTTAAAAACAGAAGCCATATCCTGAGATCAACCCCATTGGTGATGCACTATTAGCATGATTACTTTCACAGGCCTAAGAGTATGCGGGTTTATTGATGTAGCTGGCTAAATATATATGTGTATATATATATATATATATATATGTATATATATATATATATATATATATGTATTTATATAAATATGATGACTTTTACATTTAAACAAGTTTGTCATTACAATCTCACAGTGTCTTTTTTAGAAACTCATTGAAAAATCATAGTGGGAGTTTTTTTATATCCCTTTTCAACCATTTTTAATACAAACAATGATCAACTTACTTAATACACTTAATTTCACTATAGGATGTTGATTGAACATAGTTATCTTTTAAAAGCCTTTACATGTTTTTTATGCTTTTTATTTTTTTAATTTAGATAGACCGTCTTTTTTTTTCAAATATGTCATAGAAAATACAGTTTAGTCATATTTCATGTACCATCAAATCAAATACCTATACAATAAAACAACCTCACACTTCCTTATATTTGCTGTCCTTTTCGTACACTGCCATGCCCTTGTAAGCCAAGATTCCACATGTTTGCTTGGCACAAAACAAGCTTATTCCAACAGAAAAAGTCAGATAAAGAAAACAAACACAGCTAAAAACAAGGGAGTAAATGCCTTTACCCTATCTTTTAAATTATACTGTATAATGTTTTACTCCAGAACAGAACCAAACAAAATGGAAAGCTTAACAGGATGTGATTGAGTTCCATGGTGGTGGGTTGTAAAACTCACTCTGACTAGATGAGAATATGGGCTAATAACAAATATTACATCCAGTAACCAATTTCAAAAAGTCCTAGGCTTACTAAAAGTAACAATTTAATTAAAATATATAACGTTTTTACGTCCTTGTTGTCTTAAAGCTTAGATTTAACAGGTAAAACTTTCCTTACCTGTACAGGATATAAACATAAAGAAAATAAACACACATTCTCTGGGGAGGCCCATTGTATATCTTCTTTTTCCTACTCAGGCAACTCTTCTCTCTTCGATTTTGGCCAAAAAAGCAGGTTAGATACTGCATGCTCCCTCTGACGTCTTGTACTTCTCTTGTTCTCTTGCCTCTCTCTCTGATCTCAGGAAGTGGCTGTAGGGCTCTTACTGACACCAATGCAATGATACTCCTGTGTTAACCTTTTTATCTGATTCTTTCCATTTCTAAAAGTTTACTCAAATGCACACAACTGACTCGGTATTTGATTTCCTTTATGATATATACATGTTTTTAAGCTTCTGTTTCACAAGCTTTGAAATGAGAAATATGTTGTCTAAAGATGGCTAGATCTTTCTACATCTACTAATGGGCTTAGCCTAAAGCTGCAGAGTTTTGATGCACATTTGCTTTATCTGGGTCTTCAAAATGAACCCCTTAATAACTATGAGTATCAAAAACAACAGAGGATATTCACTTTAGAAAAGGTGTAATTGCCCAACACACCCATATTTGTATTTGGGCCTTTTGGGGTCTTGAAGCCCAGTGTACCATTTATTTAGACATTTTATTCTTTCTTCAAAGTGTTGCTGCACAACCCTCGTAGATTTTTTATTATTATTATTGTTTTCTACTTTTGAGAAGATGTTTCAGCACTACAACATACCCTGAAATGCAAACATGCCTTCACATGTGTGAACTTACAAACACAAGTCTATAGAAGAAACTTGTTATGGAATAACATTGAATCAGGCAACAACTGCACTGTATAGATATAGTTTTCTTCAATGTTATTGTTACATAATTGGAAATAGCAAGGTTGGTGAAGGGTGGTCTTTTATTGTGAATCTGTTACTGAATGTATTGTTGTGCTGGAGACCTTCTTTGTTTTTGAACTGGAAACTATATTAGGCCTATACTTTGTTATTCAATAATTTCTATGAACTTGATTGAGATAGTTAATTATAGGTGGGCACATAGGACATAGTCTTACTTAAAATAATATAAAATAATTATAATAGGCCAACAGCCTTTCCTCCTAATTAAATACAATTATTCCGGTATGAAAAACGTTTCCAATGTAAGTGACAAACATAATAATAACACGTTTCCCATTCAAAGCAATATAACTGATGGTATAAATAGCAAGTTGCAATTTACATAATATTCTGCTTTTTATGAACAGGGTAGTGCTAGAAAATAAATCTAGTCGGTTACCCCTGTATCAATAAATAAAATAATAAATAAGAAATCAAACATGTTTATACAATATCGGCTAGGAATAATATTATAGGGATAGGCATAAAAAACTGTGAAGTTAGGATTAGGGGTAGGTATAAAACATCTAAATCGCCTGCACAAGGATTCTAAAGAGCGAGTCCTAACGCCTGGCCAATCTTGGCGCTTTAGAGGCGTGTCTCTGCGAGAAAAGCGTTGATCTGTCATGTGACATTCCATTTCCGTAGTTCGTTTGCAGGAACTTGGATTGTAGCCTAAAGAGATTGTGAACATTTTGTGTGGTACTTGATTGATCGCTATCACTTCTATTGGTTCGATGAAAACCTTTTTGTTTTATTAAAGAAAATAGAAATTAACATCCCTGAATATTGAGGGTTGAATCTCTTGTGAGCTAACGTTAGGAGTGAGAAGCGAGAATATCAGTGGGGCTAGCAAAAGTCACTAGGTCGAATAGCTCCTGCCTTTTAAACCAAGTCAAGGCGAGTGGTTGAGTATATTGTGTTGTGATACTGATATTGATAAATAGGTAGGGTGTTGTTTGGCTAGAAGATGGAAGAAAATATGAACAGGTTACAACACAGTCGTAAACAGCCACTGTCCTTCGTACTAGTGTTTGTTGCCCTTCTAGGTGAGTATTTTTTAGCTACCTTATGTAATGGTAATAAGATGACGCAAAGACAAGTTAATGAAACATATACGATTTCAGACTTTCACCACAGGTTTGCCGAGTCACAGATGTAGCCAAAACTCTCAACTCAGTTTAGTTAAAACATATTGCAAGGTTAACTTCACAGTGTGATCAGTTTATTTAATTTCAGTGCCACCTATTTGTCTATCGAAAGTAGTCATGCATTTAATTAATTATAGAACAAATCTATTTTGTAGAGAAACAGAATATTTTGCATGTTAGGGTTTCATTTCGGCCAGACAAGGCAATGCATGACTGAATCTTTGCTTACACCAGGCCCTTCACTGTTTGTATGACTTGTGCCTAACAAATCAGTCAATGTTTCAGAAATTATTACAATATTAGCCAGCCTGCACTGTGTAGTAGAGCTCTCAATATACCAAAAATATTCCCTATGCTACTATACCAGCTAAAGTATCACGATATCAAGTAGTATCACGTTGCCACTGCAAATAAAGCTGATTTTTCATCCACCACTAAAACAAATGTATATTTACATAACAATAACATGTGGCTGCTTATGTATTTAAATAGACTGATTGTGGGGATTAAATTACATGCATATTAATTCAATAATGAAAAAGAAATGCAATATGAGATTGGCTTTTGCCAACTTCAATCTCTTAGGCTTTTCACTTGTGGACAGTTAAACATAATGTACTACTTTTAATTCTAATGTTAAAACATTAACAGAATAATAGTCCTATTTTTCCTACCTTTCTCTAACACACACAAACACACACATCAACTTACCATCTAGCTATTTGGCCTACGCTGAATGTATGTTAGAAATGGCTGATATTGCTGTCTTCTTACATTAATCTTGTTGACTAGGGCAAGGCAGGTGAAAGTTTAGAGGTGTTACAGGGTTGGGAGCTAAGCTAGGAGATGCCTTACTAAATCAATTTCTACACATTAAAACAGCTACCACATTACATCAGGGCTTTGCCACTGATGCCCCACCCACTGCGCCGGCTCCTCAAACCTCCGCCTCACCGGCTGGGAATCCAAGCCAACCAGAGAGGGGAAACTACACAGTCACCAACAGCAACGGTTCCACCTGTCTGATGGCTTGCATGGGCCTTCAGTTAAACCTAAGCTTCATATCTGCCAACCTGAATAAGGTTTGGTGTGCATTAACACTCACACACCCACACACAGTCAACTTGCATACAGAGTGAGATAATGCACACTGTACAATGCTGTCCACTCTAGCTCTAAGTGCCTCCCCCTCCTTAGACTGTTTCTTGGTCTGACTCTTTTGCACAGACCAAACTATTGAATATGCTATGAAATGAATATAGTTTTGTACATACTGCATACATTTTTGAAAGTAGTCTGTACTAAAGTGTATAGATTATACAGTGTTTTCATTTTGGTCTGCAGTATGAGCCTTGGCAACACACTTTATGTTGTGTTTTGTTTGCACAGACCGTATTGGAGTTGGTGAATCTGCAGCCTAATGTGACTAAGAGCTCTGGGTCATGTGAGGCTGACACTGCTACCCTTATACTGACAGCTGATGATGAGAAAACCAATCTCACCTTCTTTTTCTCTTTGGTGAGTTGCTATCTCTCATTATGCATTTGCCATTTAGTGCCACTAGATGACAGTATAATGTTGTCTTAAAGTCAACATTCTCTTTGGTTCATTATAACATAGCAAATCAATTTACGTTATGTAGGTCCACTAACCATCTCAGAGGCAGTTGACAGATAATGATAATGAAAGTGATCTGATTAGTAACCCTACCATATGATAGGATATACAAAATATTCTGTTAATGCAGCACCCTAGATTTGTACCTCAAATATCCTCATGTCCTGTTTTGGACATGAAAAAACAAATGTTGGAAATGCACATTCAAAAACCAAATTCATCCACTACTTCACATTAACAATCATTACAAATAATCTTTTGTTTGTATTTTTTTTCTTCTTCGATTTATTGCATATCTTGTAAAAAGTGTGTTATAACCGGTTTATGAATCATCATGGGCGGTGTTACGGTAACGATTATCTTACTAGAAAGATTTTTAATCTAATTGATTAGTGATTTAATGAAAAATATTGCGTATATAATTCGACCATGCAATTTACTAATGTTTTGAATCAATTGAATAAAAGCTGTTTCCCCTAAAATGATTTAGTGTTACTGATTCTATGGTCTCTAGAATTCCACATCTAGTAAGTACCACCTGAGTGGAATAGCCCTGACAGCTGCTTGGCCAGACATGAGTTGTGAGTAAAGGATTTACTAACAAGAATGTACATAGTCTATGCAATATCTTGCCTTACAAATGTGCCTGTCTTTCCTTTGTTATAACTTGAATTATTGGAGAAAGATCTTGTTTTATAATAATTCTCACCTTTTTGAACATGAATACCTTTATCATCCCACCATGTCTATTTGTTTTTCTCTCTCTCTTCTAGTGCCATTTAGTGCCATTAATAGTAGTTTGGACTACTTCCGTGGTACACTGGGTGGCTCTTATATGTGTCGGGAGGAGCAGACTTTGGACGTGGTCCAAAACTTTTCCCTCAGTATTTTCCAGCTGCAGGTGCAGCCGTTTGGCCTCATGGGAACTCAGTTTGGAGCAGGTACCTTCTCTTTCATGTTGCTCTTGTGATTCAACCAAAGACACTTTGAATTTATTTGATGATATATCTGAAAAATATACTTATGTTATGACTTTGATTTGCCAATTCTTTCCTAATCAGAGTAGATCAGATTGTATATAATGACTGGATACAGTTATGAATATACTGTAAATAGCAAACCCAATGCCATTTGCTCCCATAGCTGATTGATTGTAATATTTAGGCACTAGATAATCAGACAAATGTCTTCAATTAGTGTGTTAGTTATTCAGAACTTTCAGTGTGACTGTGACATAGGCTAATTCTACTTTGGTTATAAGCTTTTATGATGCATACCTAATACATGCTTGACTACTTACTGGCTTCTTTGGAAATATCAGTTTGTTAAATTCTTCAAATTTTGCTATTGCAAAACCTAAACCAAATGTAACTTATGGACTTATTCTGCCTTTTTTTTATTGTTTTCCAATTTTAGCGGAGGAATGCCAGATGGATGATGATGACGTTTTGATTCCCATTATGGTGGGAGCATCTCTCGCTGGCCTCGTCCTCATTGTACTAGTGGCTTACCTCATCGGCAGGAAGAGGAGCCAAGCTGGTTACCAGACCATCTAAGGTCCCTGCCTGAGCCCTCCCGATAAGCTATACCAACACCAACCCCTGCTTCTCCAAGACTGACGATACCTCATGCAAGCTAAATCCTAAAGCACATCACCTTACCCATTTTCTCTGTCTCTCTTAGGTCTCACTAATCTCTACCCTCATCAATTATCTCACTAACAGCTACCTGTGGGTTTTCTCGCTTTTATTATGTAGAAGGGGTCTTTGCTCACAGACTAACATCGCAGTGCAGAGAATAGTGCCACTCTGGCATATCAATGACTAAACGTTCACTCTTGATGTGTAATAGGTAAGGGTATTTCACCATGCATAGGATTAACTGATCTCCGACAAAGGAATTGAGGGATTTTCAGTTCAATCATAGTTGCTCAAGCATTTTTTAAATGTGTTTTTCAGTTTTATATTTTTTGTGGCCAATCAACATGGGAGCTATTGTTACTTCTTAAAGTAAAGGGAATATTATTGTTGTTTGACTTTGTATATTTTTAGGAAAGGACTGGTTTACCTTAACCTTGTGATATGTAACATGTTTTAAGTTGCGACTACGTAGAGTTTTAAAAGCTTACATTAGTAATAATGTTACAAATAATATGTTTGGTTTTTTTTAAGTTTAGATTGGCTTGATACTTCATGGTACTATGTAGACCTGCACTTTTATTTTATTCTGACTTATAATCACTATTGTTACAAAGAAGTTATTAAATCCGTGTTAGGAGCTGCTGAATTGAGTAGCTGGTTGCTGAAGGAGGATATGTGAATTTACACTCAGGAAAGGGATAATGTTTTGTGTGATTGAATTGTTGGAAAGACTACATTTTATGAATTTGTATGTTCAAGCCCCATGGTTGGTATTGTTGATGCAACTGCTATTTAAATAAGGCATTCAGACTGGAGGTTTGTTACTGAAATTTAACATGTTACCTTATATACTGTCAAATTAGAGAACACGTTATTTAAGAACTTCACAATGGAGAGACAAATAATTATACACTAACAAACGGCTTAAGAATGCTTGCCAATATTCGTTGGTGCCTACCCACCTGTGTCATGATTGGTGTATGCCAGTAGAAATGTTTTTTATGTGTGTGCATTGCCACTTGGGAAACCCTGTGCTTGCTTGCCTGCCAACCTCCATATGCTATTTAGTCAACATAGAAGAATCTGGAGAAATTAAAAATGTATGTACATTTTTCCCATGCCTCATTGTGTTAAGTATCTATATAATATTATTTAATCATGGGTTTCCTGCGATATTTGTCAAAACACTAAAAACAAAAAAATCTGAGTTATTTAATTTTGCACGGATGTGTTTACACAAGCTTATTTAGTAATTTATTTAATAAAATAAATAAAAAAGAACAAGCAAGTCAAAAGTTTTATTGGGCAGCGATGATTCTTGCCAGTGAATAATCATACCTATCTCAACCAGGTGAGATTGACCCAGTAGTTAAGATTAACATTTTTTGATAACTATTTGAAAGAACCAGAACTATAACCTACAAAGTTATAAGAACTACAACTATAACTTAAGAACTATAAAGTACAAGCACTAAACTTATAAAGCACATGCTACCTTGATTTAGGAATTTTAGCCTTGTCCAGGTTTTGATTTGGAATCCCAAACTCCAGCATAAAAGAGAAATGATAGTGTCCGGAATGATAAGAAATGGTTCTGGAACAGATCTACTTCTAAGGGTAATTCAAAGGGCGCTGGGGTTCAGGAACAGGTTTTAGACTCCTTAGCCTCTATATGCTGTCTGCATGTCTGTCGCAACTTTGTCACAGCGGCCATTGAAAGACTTCCAGGTTCAGTAAATATTTTCTGTAAAGAGTTCGAGAAAGTGTCAAAACACAGATAAATACCACGCTCTATTCAAGATAAATTGTACATATTTACAAGTTTTCTGTTTAATAATTGTACACATTTTTATCAGATAAAAAAAACCTCCACGAGTTGTTTTTTATTTAACTTTTGTACATCTGTGGGGTTCCCGGTCAAAAATTATCGCCCATTGGAAATTAATGGGTTTGACAAGTTACTGATCTGATGGCAGTGTTTCTCAATACAATCTTTCCCAACAGAAACACCATTTCAAACAAAACATTAGCATTATTTATAGATAACATTTCCACAGTATATTATTTTCCCTACTGAAATTAATCTTCAAAATAATCTACTACACCTTTCAGACAAAATATTATGACATACAAACCCCATCCTGTAGCTTATGAATATAAAGCCTCAAGTAGGGCCTGGCCCACCACCTAGCCTGTGGCAACACAATGACTAAAACATTTACTGTATATGAGACTCTTTATACTTTACTCTGTTTGTGATAGACAAATGACGGCTAGAACTAACTTCACAGAAACTAAAAAGATGCAGAGTGTGCACATAGAGATCTCAAAACAAGCATTGCCAGTCTAAAATAGAGTGCACATATTTGCAATGCACATGCAAAAACACATCACATATTGTCAATTTTGAGCATAAGCACTCACTCGGCCACCATGCAATGGTGGATTGTATATTGAGTGATTGTGATACTTAATGTTCATATCTCTTTAACTGTTACTCATGTTGTTGCTACTTTTGCCCTCTTATATGTCCAGCAATTTACTAAAATGTAAAATTTGTCAGTTTTGTCAGTTTGGAAGCCAACAACCAGATGTTATTGTTTTGCTACATAAAAATAATAATTGAAAGGCTTTCCAAATAAATGTGCTGGCTGAACTTTGACACACAATACTAAGACAAATGACACATTATGTTACCTGTGGCCTTTAATATATTCAATTGATATAATGATATATTCAATAAATTGTTCTGTTTTTACTCAAAAACAAGTTGGTTAATATCAAGGTCAATGAGGCCTACAGATCACATTTCCCAAATAAAAGTTAAGAACCTGTGATAAATATTCGAAATAGAGTTGATAAAAGCATAGAATACAATACCAGGTGATATTGTTTGTATAAATCTTTTTTTTTTTTTTTACATTTATGATGGGTCGGTATTTGACCGGGAACACCAAAGTTGTGAACATGAAATGAACAAAATGCAAATAGGGGCCATTTCATCATCTGAAATCTTACCTGCATAAAAGTGTGACAGTCCATAGTGAAGGCTCCACGGGTGATATGTTTAAAGCACTCAACCACCTCAGGTAGAGAGCGGGTCTCTATGATCAGGGCTTGGTGATGAAGAATCAGAGTCAGAGCCACGCGGAACAGGATCTTAGAGCCCTCATAGAACAGACAGTCCAACACGCGCAGAACAGTCTAGAGCAGAGGTGGGCGGGGGGTTGGGGGGGGGGGATGTGTGCATTAACTGTTTCATCCCCACATTTTCTTTTAAACATTGAAATGCTAATGACCGACAATTTAAAATCGCCATATGCTCCCTCTGTATCAATCCCATTCTTGCATTACTTTACAGTCCATGTGAAGCACACATCGCTCACCTCTATGGGAAGAATATCAATGTAAAGACAGATGAACCAGCGAGACACCAAGAGAGGCCACACACCAGGATGCTGGCCCATAACCTGCCCAACTGCAGGAGCTTTGATCTTCACCAGCTCCTACAGAACTGCTTGATCTGTCTTTAGCCCAATCATGTCAGGGCTGTAGTAGTCTACGACACAAATAAGTCTGAATGTTTTGCGTTGGTGCTTGTGTGGGGAAGAGTTTGGGCAAAATATAATTTTTGGTTTAATGTAATGTGCTTAGAGGCAACAAGAAGTAAACAGGCATTCAGTTATTATTTTATACACCGTCACATCCAGAGCACCACACAGAACATGCCAATAACGTTAGCAACTTGTCATACAAACCTGGGAGAATTCTGCCCAACAATGCGTCCATCAACCAAAAGGTCTTTTCTGCATTTTCAGTTATAATTATAAGGTAACCAGCTACAAAGTTCATGCCCTAGAGGAGGAGAAGATAGAAAAAAAGAGAAGAAGAAAACAAAAACATTATTGTCGATTTGCATGGAAAACGCAATTGGACATTGGCCTCAGTTAGGACATGGCATGCCTGCATCCACACTTTAGCTTTACAACCACTATACCATTACTTTCATTACTGTTACTGTCACAAATTTCAGCTCGGACAATTTCAAGACGATTTTTTTTATTTAGTTGACTTAACAAACTTCTACTCTTCATGCATGTCATTAGAACTGCATGTATGTATGCATGAAAAGTAAAAACAACTAAAGTAAACACATGCAAAGCTCACATAGGTGAGCAGTCAGGTTATTTGAGGTTATGGTAAAATACAGTAATAAACCACCTGGCAGTAGCCCACTGCCTTGTTGTGGTGACCATAGGCCAACAGCACATCATATAGGATCTTCTGGAGGCATGGCTCTGATGTGTTCTGGAACAGGACGTTGTCAGGGAATGTCCTGTGCATGTCTACCGACAAAAAAGTAAATAAAGGGTGTAAGTGGACAGACCTCTGTGTCGGTGATCATGTGTTTAGTCATGCACTGTCATAAAAGTGAGTTCAGCAAGTCAGGCTATGAAGATTGTCTTACCTGTGTGAATGGTTTCTGACAGTTTTGCGCCATGATCCATGCTTATTAGAGAATGGTAGTACCCTGGGTGTTTTTCGAGCTGCTCCTGGGCCCCACTGGCTATCATCCAAATCCTGACACGATGTTCGTTAGGCACACCTTTACGTACAAATCTTTTCACTGTTAAAAGATTTGAAGAAAACATTACATTTGCAATACACATCTACAGAAAGAAAACAAGCCTAATTTGAAAAAAGGTGATATGATGCTATAATAAAAAAAAAAACATCCAGAACAATGAACACATGTGCATGTGAGTAACCAACCTTTCAGATTTTTCTCCACATTATCTTTTGCCTGTAGGAGCTTGGTCCACCTCACAGACCTCTTCTCGAGAACAACCACATACTCCTGCATCATCCCTTCATAAGATTCAAAATCCTCTGCCCTCTCAAAGCCATATGGGTCCACTCTGAAGGAAAAGACAAGATATGCAGTCAGACAGTCATACATCTAACCTCCTTAAGAAAAGCAATGTTTGTAATGGAAGTGAAGTAAAACAAACCAGTTTCTCATATTGACAACCGCATCCTGTTGACACTTTTTGTAAAGTCCACCTGACTTAAGTCTAGTAGGATTTCGCAGATGAGTATGTTTGGTTTGAACAACTTTTGGATAAAGATTTGGAATAGTATTTATATTGAAATCGTCTCGGTTTCTATAGAAAAGTGTGCATTTCAGTCTGCGAAAATGTACAGATTTTCCGACCCATCAACCAAAAAGAAACACCACTGACACCATCCTCATCAGTACAAGCTAATTAGTGAGCTCATGATTGTCACCTGAGCCACCAGTTATCATTTACGCCTAAATCTTTAAACTCTTAATATTTTTTGTTTTGTTCGTTAGCTTTTTTGTTTTGTATTGCATCCATTTGAAACAGCGGCAGAAAAATTCTACCGTACCTGTCATTTGTGCTCTTCAGGTGATGTTGTGGCTGCGCGACTTCTCTACTCATTTCCATGCTATGCCTGGCGTCCAGTCCGAATTTCCGTGCTTTACCAATAAAGCAAGGCAGCCTTGTATCATTGATTACCACACTTGCGCATTTACGTTTCTGTTCAAGTGCCAAAGAGTTGCGTTTGTTTCCGTGCTAAATCTGAACAGTCCTATAGGAACAGTCCGCCAAATTCGTTATTGTGTATTGTTGTATATTCCTTATGCTGACTGCTTTTTGAAGAGTGTTGTCGTTTGAGACAATTTTATAGCCTGTAGTGATTAGGGTCAGGACAATTTAATGTTATGTAGCCTATAATAAGCAAATTATTAAAATTATAGATCTCGCGTAATGACAGACTTTAAGAAAACCATAGTAGACTTTCAACAATAAAAGCTTATGTTTTCCGTGGTAAAAAAAAATAGGACATTAAGGTATCACACCGTACCAACATTTCTCAGAGGCGGGGTTAAACAATGTCGTTGTCATTAATACTTCCATAGACATTCAGACAGGAGAGTTTAACAAACTATTTAAAGAGGTAGCCTACTGAGACACATTCTATTCACACATATTTTAGCTTAGACACATACAAACAAACACAATCATCCCAGTTACTATAAGTAAACAAGATGCGGATATCAAGAGGGAAAGCAGACTGTAAATACTCTACCAAATACTCTAGAAAATACATGGATGAGTGGGATGTAAAACGAGTAGAGCGATGCTAGTATGCAAACCAGTATTTTGTAAATACAATCTCAGTAACATAATTTAAAAACATAACTTTATTGGCTAGTGAGTAAGCTATTTCTGAAACTGTGTTGCTACTCAGCACGTATTAGTATTTTATTTTGCATATTTACACAGGGTTGACTGACTGAGACAAAGTCTCTTTTGCTGCAGCGCCCTGATAACAAAGCAGGAAAGGACAAAAGCAAACTAAACAACAAAGCAAAATTAAGAAAATACATGATTTAAAATAAAGAAAAATACAAATATGTTGCAATCCAATACCCAGTTCCACATTCTGTCAAATGCTGAAGAAGGCTATGGACTTAAAACAGATGTGCGTGGGATGAATTTAACGGATTGTTGGAGGAGTCCCCTTTGGCTTTTGGGCTGCTCTGGAGGAGTTTCGGCAGTGGAGGTCATGTCGACTGTTTGGCGGCGAGACTTTGGGCAGGGGCCAGCCAGATATTAGATTTTAAGTGACCAGCCAGAGTACCGAACATGCATTAGAAAAGAGCCAGGTTGTTAAACAATGGGTGGGCATTTGTTAATTATGTCAGAAATTGTGACCATTAAATTCTACAAAAATGTCTGGCTAGCGATAACACAAACATAACGCACCCTATTCTTCCCAAAAAGAAACAACGTATTTGTTTATGTGCGAGCACTGCAATAAATAATAAAGATAAATAAATCACTTAGAGCTATGCAAAAATTCACCATACCTAACCAATCAGATACAATAAAGGCGTGGTTTCAACAGCTCGATGGCATACGTCACGCAGACACTATCCAATCCCAAAACACAGTTTTCAGACACCGCCAAGATCAGTTTGGGAGTCGCGCTGCCACTGAAAAAGGGCTAGCATTACAAAACTGTTTAGCTAGGTGGTTAGCTAACTAGCAAGTTAGCCATCTAATTGGTAAGCGAATCGAAGTTGCTTGTTCCAGGTAACGAGATGGAATTACAATGCATTTATTTTAAAACAAGACAACTCAAGTTTAGCACAGAAGACAGTTATTTCGCAAGCTCACAACTCAACGAAATATTTAGAAAATAACCGTAAATAGCTAGCTAACGTTATCGACGTGTTAGCATTGCTTCTGAGGACTATATCGTTATACTTTAGCTCATGTTAGCGTATATTAAGCTATTATTGTTAACCTTAGCTAATGCTACTTTAATTAGTGTAAAAACTACAAGAAGCCAGAGCGGAGGGTCTTTTGTTTCCTTCGCCAAACGTAAAACGTGTTTCTTAGTTAAATAGTTGGTGATTTATTTTCTGAATGTGGCTCACGCTAGTCAGGACTCGGAGTAGGACTATAACTCCCCTACCATTCATTATCTCTGCGACGTTTAATTAAAGGCTTCACCCAGGCTATATACGTCTCATGATGAACTTGTCAGGTGAGATTCTCAAGCAATTGATTCGACTCGTCGTTGTGGTTCGAAGCCTTGCTCTCGGATTTAGCCACAAACCGTTTGGGACCTAACGTTAACTAACATTAACGTTTGCCACTGTCGGCTTTAATAGTTATGTAGTTATATTGTGAATAAACATTAAGCTAACCGGTGTTAACGTTCTTTATACGACGTTTGTTAACTAGCGTGCCAAAGGTTACCGTCCGGTACCCTGAATGTAAATGTTAGCCAACTTAATGGTGAATAGCCAACAACAGTTTCGAAATGGCAACAATGGCAATGACTGTCACTGTAAGCGTTTGCGTTAATCTTTGAAGTAGTTCGTTAATTTTTACAATGTTCCACCGGAAGAATGATTGTAGCAAAACAACAAAGCTGTATTAGACAAGTAAACACTAAAATATTAGTTCTCTTTTGGCATCTCACGCACTGACATATATATGTACTTGCTAACGCCAGTTTGTTTCCTGTTTGGTGGTTGTTGGACCTCCTCTTCCTCCATCCTTGGTCAATGCCAACAAAAAACAGCGTTCGAAGAAGCTGGAGTCGAAAGAATTTGCAATAGTAAGGTTATCGAAAATCTGACTTTCGGCAGCATCACTACCAATTTGACCTGCAAAATGCATGCGCATTTGTCTTTAATGTTAAAAAATATAAGAACGGTCGGAGCCTATCTTTCGCGGGAGCATTCTCAGAAACGTGCCTACCTAGCTAGGCTAACGTTGGCTAGCTAGATGGGAAAGGTAGCATTACTAGCCAGCCTGTTAATTAATCCTGGTAACATAGCTTGCTGCTTGAGTTTTGCATGATGGATTTTGATAATCTTATCGTTGCAATTTACACTTTCTCACGTGGTTCACAGTGTAACCCCTATCAAAGTTATAACATAAATGTGGTAAATTTAGCGAAAGACTTGCTAAGTAATGTTAATCCAATCTTAACTAGACGCAGGCTATTAGTCAATTTCAGGCCTCGCTGTGAAGTATAGTTTCTTAGAGTTGGTTTAATTTTTAGATATAGAATTGTCGTGAAATATTCACGGGAAACAGAAACTTTATGAACTTAAGTGCTAAATATCTTTAAGATACCATGTAGGTTTTGCCCTGTCATCGTTTTTTTAGTTGCCAGACGCAAGCTAACCAATGGCCATCCTTTGTGCACTGTGCTGGCTGCTAAAAATATGCTCCTGCCTGGTGCCACTGATATCAGAAACAAACTGAAATAATGAGTTGGGCCATTGCAATGAGGTTGTTTTTACCCTTGGTAGGGCATACAAACTGCATTCAAATTGAGTGCACCCTACTACTCCTATCAGGAAACACAGGAATATTGGTTTGAGTACTATGTGTGTTTTTCGATTGTGAATTGTATTTTTTTTTGTAATTGGGTAACTTTCATATGCATAACAAACTTTTTTGTGGTAGTTGCTATATAAACTGTAGCTGGCTCGGCATGTAATGTTATATGGCTATTTCAAAGTTAAAGGTAATAGTTAGATTCATGTCATTAGAATGCTTCTGATCCTTAAAAAGTACAGCTCATAAACTGTAAGAACCCATTTTCTGCCTTAGTATTAATATTCCTTTGTCCCCACAAATTGAATATAAAGTGTTATTTATTAAATTCAAGGTGACCTATTCTTATAGTTAAAATATTCAGACAAGACCTAGCCCTTCCGTAAATACAGTTATGTGTTTTTGTTTTGTTTTTTAGAGACTTGCTGACACTTCAGTAAACACCCTTTTTCTTCAGCCAAAGCACAACTTCTTCCGGTCCTTGGTATCATGGCCAAAGATGTAAGTCTATCCAAAAGTGTTTAAAACAGAGTTTGAACACATTCCTTGTTTGTATGTACGGCAAACTTACCACTGCATGTAGTTTATGACTTGCTAACTAAATGTCCCCCATATGTGGTTTCGATGTGGACAGCAATTTCAACATACTAAAATGATTGACCCAAGAGTGCCCACTCTCACTGTGTTGTATGCTTAGATTAATTGATTTAATTAATTGATTTAACAGACAATCAGTCAACTTTGTACAGTGGGTGGGGCTTGAGATGTTTACTTTCAACAGCAGAATCCAAAAGTGGTATTTCTGTGTGTTTTCAGCCCTTTGAACCTTTAAGTTTATAAGACAAGCTTTTATGTAATGAAAGCTTTTACTGTAAAACTTAACTTTTTTTTATTTGGTCTCACAGGCTGGTCTGACTGAAACAAATGGAGAGCTGAAAGTTTTCATTGATCAGAATCTAAGCCCTGGTAAAGGTAGTAGTAGATTTAAAGTGTTGTGTATCTGTGCAGTATAGATATCACGATATTCTTGCCATTTTAAACAAAACCAGTCTGCTTTGTTATACCCTTTCAGTTATAGTGTTTACTTCCTCAGATTAACAGCAGGGGGCAATCTTGCTTTATTATAAACCATTTCCTATTGCATTTTCTTTTATTCCATTGCTGTGTCTTAGGTGTCCTCTCCCTGGTTGCTGTTCATCCGACAACCACTATCCCTGTGGCCAAACAGCTACTGCCCAAAACACTTGGGCCCTCCAATGTCAACATTGCCCCACACATGGTAAGTTGCAAAGCAAAAATGTTCACAGGTGTGTGGCATTGGTTGCGATTTGTATTGGATTTTTTTTTTTTTTTTCAACCAACATTTTTTCTCAGGTTGTTTCTAGGGGTGTGTATGATTAAACAACCAGATCCTCAACTGTTGAGTGACCTATTAAACAATGTTTATTTATTTTTTTAGACAATGGACCACTCTTTGCTTTTGCATTATACAATTCATTAGGCTAATTATGCTTATTTTTTTAAATCAACTTGTGTGAGAACATTGCACATGAGTAAATCGTGTTCAAGGAAAAGTTATGGGTAGCCTTTGGCCATTCCTCTACTAGTTGCTAGATCTGAAGCCTATACCACGAAGCAAGTTCAACATGCCCAGGATATCTTTTCGTTATCTGACTTCACTAACCCTAACAGCGGCAGTCACGCTTAAGTGATATCACCAAGGTGGTTATCGACTCAGTAATTCAACCCAGGTTCACCCAACCTAGCTGTGAGCGTGTTCACATTAAAGGGGCGTTTCTTGAACCTTATGACCAATCTCAAACATGGACAAGTCTGTCAGCCGCATATTTTACACACGATGAGTAAACTATAACATTAGACGAATATGAAGAATTTAAATATATAAGCCAGGCTAAAAGCAACGGAGTTCATGCTGCCAAAGGCGGCAAGGAAAGCGGGCCACAAAAAATGCAGACGAAGTGAATGCAAATTAGCAGACTTGTCACTGCTCCCAACATTAAGACACATGATAAGACAAAAATTACAATTATGTATTCCGTTAAGTGAATGTGTCATTAAGATGTCGCCAATTCCTACGGTGTGAAAGACAATTTTGGCCTTATACTTTCAGCTGCAACCTAGTGGTAAACGTGTCACTATTTGCAAACCATGCATGCAACAATTTTATTTGATCTAATTTCATTCTTTACTCTTATTTTGCACATTTATGCAGTTGGCGGGTTTACATTTCAGTGTCGCCTACTGTATACTCGCACGACGAATAAAACCAAAATTTGAACCGAAGTCCCCAGGATCTTATAGGATTGGTAATGCTATTTTCCAAGGTAATTGAGCAGGTTAGGTGTGCAGCATAAGTTACCATGGCGATTTTCCCCCGGTAAAAAGTGACCCACCGTTACGGTACAGATAACCCTGGGTTAAACCTGAAGTTACCTCGATAACCCCAAATCTGCTTTGTGGTATAGGCCTCTTTTTGCAGAAAACATTTTGAAGTGAAAGAATGTTGTGTTACGATATTGGATCAGGAACTTTTTTTATCTGGTTATGTTAGAAATAACTATTTTCAGTTGTGTGCTTTGATGTGACTGTGTCATATGCGCCTTCATTAAACTAGTATCAAATTAATATATCGAGTATTTATCTGTACTTTTTGTGGTCTATTTTACTTTAAATAAGTGAGTAAATGGTTAGGTTCTCTCCTTGCAGTTGACAGGTAGATGCGTGGAAATGACCAACACTAGATCTTGTTTTCTCTCAAATATGGATCTAGCAGGCTGTAGAAGAATGTGCTTGTCAGACACAGATACTAGGTGGACAATACTGGTTAGTGGTGTCTCCTGAAGTTATACCAATAGGGATTTTTTAACTATTTTACTGTGATTATTGAATAAAGTAGTAATTCCATGTGCAATGTTGCGTTGTAGAGAGAAGTACAAATATTTTTTATAAACACAGAGAATACGGTTAAAAGGATCAATTTCGTTATTCATTGTTGCATCCATGGTTTAAAAAAAAAAAATTATATATATATATATATATATATATATATATATATATATATATATATATATATACTAGGTCCAATGAAGAATCCTATCTTCATGCTATTGCAACGCAGGCAAACAAACAAATATTTGCATTAATGTTACTTGCACACATCTTCTTTTTTTTCTTGTTGGTTAAGCCGGCAATTATCATTGTAAGGTGAGGGGGTTGGTGGGTTGTTTGAGCCTAAGCTGATCAAGGTCTGCAGTCAGCAGGATTACTACTATCATCCCATTACATGACAATATATGTATTACGGAACATAAATTATTACCTTAGTTATGAAACATCTCACCTGTAAGAACCGTTATCTGTGAGCAAAGTTTAAGGCAATCACAGAAGAAAATGATATTTTCCACTACTGACCTGCAGTATCGGCTCTTATGATTGGTGGCTAATCCAGATCTGGATAATGTGCCTAGATTTAGAAAGGGACAATTAACTGTTGGAAACTAGTGTACAATTCCTTTCCTGTCCCCCCTTCTCTTTTAGGTCATTGGCACCCCTCAGAGACCAAGTGTTTCCAATACTCTACTGGTAAACAGCCCTCATACACCCAGTTCCCAGTTCCTAACGCAGAGCCAGGCACCAGATGCCTCGCCATGGTCGACAGGGTGAGCTGTTACACATTAATGTTCTGAAATGCAGTTGTGGCAAGAACAAATATGGGTACCTATGTATCACCGTTTTGTTAAGAAATAATGGTTTAGTAGGTTTCATTAGGATTTAGCCACTAACTTTCTAATAAATCTTAATGTGTACAAAATTCATTTTAGATATGTTTTATTTACAATATGGAATTAAGTTTTAGTCAGCCCTATTCGTTTCTGTTGAACAAATGTGTTGTTAAATCTGTTGTTAAACCGATCATATTGTCTTCCTATCATCAGAAAGCGGGGTAAAAAGGGGGAGAAGAATGGGAAAGGCTTGAGGCATTTTTCCATGAAGGTCTGTGAGAAGGTGCAGAAGAAAGGAGTTACAACCTACAATGAAGTGGCGGATGAACTGGTTGCGGAGTTCAGCTCCTCAGACAACCATCTCTCTCCCAACGATTCAGTGAGTACTTCTGATACAGCAGTTCTTGTCATCTTTGAAATGTTCTCAAAGTTATGATGACTGTCAATTAGACCTTGTGTGACATCCTTTTCATACATAATTTTTGCATAAAAGCATTGTGCTTCGAAAATGACTTATTTGTTATGCAATTATTGCTGACAAAGTTGTTCATAGCAACTTGACAGCATTTTTCTCTTTATTGTGGCCAAAGGCCTTTGCACAGTTCTCTTACAAATCATGTAGTTTAATTACTACTACAATGGTGCTGAACACTGAATTAACTTAGGCTACCGATGGTGATTGGTGGGGATGGACCATTTGATAAGCTGTCTTGTTTCTATGCATAGTAGTATATGTTCATTGGGAAATGTATTCAAAGGTTGTAGAACACCTACATGCAGATTTACACTTTGTTTACAAACTGCCAACACTAGCATCCACTGTTATTTCATTAACGTCGCATCATAAAAGTTTCAGCTGGTCCAGACCATTTTTTCCTTAGCCTTGAGCCCTGTGGACCTTTCCCTTTATAAAAACCCCTCTTACTGACGTTGGTCCCATTACTAATCATTAATTACAGGCTCTTAGAGAGAAATTTCAAGGTTTTGCCATATTACAGAAACTACATCATATTTTGTGTTATACTTTATTTATGACCTTACCTGGCACTCTCCCAGCATGTGTACGACCAGAAGAATATCCGGCGGCGTGTTTACGACGCGCTCAACGTGCTCATGGCCATGAACATCATCTCTAAAGAGAAGAAGGAGATCAAGTGGATTGGCTTGCCTACCAACTCGGCCCAGGAGTGCCAGAACCTAGAGGTAAGAGAATGTCTGTGCAGTTATAGTATATATCCAAGGTTGCACCTAATATCAGCTCTTATGTATGTCAGATTCCTGCATTTTCACTCTGGTCCTCTAAATTAGTTTCACATTGTTACATTTGTTCTATTCCCTGTAGGTGGAGAGACAACGGCGTCTGGAAAGAATCAAGCAGAAACAGTCCCAGCTTCAAGAGCTCATATTACAGGTGGACATACAATATGAGCACATTGATTTTCCATTCCGTAGCGATACACGCTTCATTTGTTGTCATATTTGAAAATCTATGTGCTCTTATCTATTAACAGAACTTAACAATAATGTTTCTATATGGTCAACCTTCAGCAAATTGCCTTTAAGAACCTGGTTCAACGGAACAAACAGACTGAACTGCAGTTCAACAGACCACCGCCCCCAAACTCGGTCATCCACCTCCCCTTCATTATTGTCAACACCAGCAAGAAGACGGTCATCGACTGTAGCATCTCAAATGACAAGTATGTGTGTTGCATACCGGTCATTTTAGCACTACAAAAATGCCATGATTTGACTTGATGTTTCTAGTGAGCCATCACAGATTATTTGCTTTGATTGGAGAAGCCGCTACCTCAGACACCTGTGTAAGCATTTGCTCCTGTTGAAAGAGGGTACATACAGCTGGTTACATACAGCTGCTGAGAGATTATCTGTTACATGCCAGGTGGACTAAGAACAAACATTTGACATACCTAACAATAGTTGTATATACATTTAAGTATAATGTTATCTTTTGTAGTGTGTACGTTGATTATCAAATGTTCGAAATACGCTTGCTGCCACTCCAAAAGACTTAACTGTTAAGCTTTGTGTTCAAATCTAGAGAACATCGATATCTGTTCGAGACAGACCACAATTGCATAATATAAATCAATCTTAGCTGCTGGGTAAGATCAGTCTATGCAAAATATCAGCAGTGATGTATTTTCCCATATATTTGTGTGTGTGCAAACAGAATGCATTCCTAACTTCACCTCTCTCCCCTCTAGGTTTGAGTACCTGTTTAACTTTGACAGCATGTTTGAGATCCATGACGACATTGAGGTTCTGAAGCGCATGGGCATGGCTTGTGGTTTGGAGGTGGGCAAGTGCTCTCCAGAGGACTTGAAAGTTGCCCGGAGCCTGGTGCCCAAAGCCCTCGAGCCCTACGTCATCGGTAAGCGCCACACACGGGCTGGATAAGCCACCATTTCCTTATTTGGTTTCTTCAATGTTTGTGTGTGTGTGTGTGTGTGTGTGTGTGTGTGTGTGTGTGTAAAATGAATGTGATGTTTTTGTCACAGAGATGGCCAAGGGTCCCATCAGTAATGTCTACATCACTGGAGGCTCCTCAGCTAACGGAGGCCGTTGTCCTGTTGGCAGGTGAGTCTTGTTGACGTGGAGACACCATATTGGTCAAAATGGCAAATGAAATGGGTAGCATTATTAATCTTATTTCGATTTTTGCTTTCCTCTCCGGTCTCTTACCCCCTTTTCCCCCACCTGTTCTTTGCTGCCAAAGTGACAATGGTGCCGAGGGCACACTGGCCTCCAGCTCTAATGACTCCCACTACAGTGGTTCTCGTGTCGAGACCCCGGTGTCTTACATGGGCGACGAGGATGAGGAGGACGACTACGACGAGAACGACGACGAAGACTAGCCTGCTTCATTTTGCCCCACGTCCCAACAAGCACAGTTCTCCAAGTCACCATAACCAAGAGATCTGAATCTCTATGTGCCCTTTGCTGTCTGTTGCTCCCACCTATGTTTCTTTGGCTGACTTTCTCAGGGGTGTACATGAAATTGAGGTATAAGAGGTTTGCACTGCACCCTCTTGGTTCTAAAATCACGTGCATTCACCGCAGCAGTATGGGATAAGGTAAGCTGAGACTTGAGCATGGCACATTGCTGAAGTCTGTGTGTGTGTTCCAAATCTTGACAAGCCATTATGTGTGAAATTACAATAAAAACTCTCCTACGACTCATTGCTGTTAGAGAATATATAGCGTATCCTTTATGAAAGAATTCACCCTTATATCAAGTTCAAATATGGCTGCTTAAAGCCACTGCCATGACATGCTGTGTTGGCTTGTCTTTAAACTTAAAAATGGGCTATCTTTGATTTTAGTATGTCCTTTTGAATTGGTGACCCAGGATGGATGGGGTGCTGATCCAAACAAGTTGTGGTTACTATTTGTTTTGTTTCTTTGAACATTTGAATTCCCTCTTAATTCCCCAGTGTGTCAACTGCTCCTGTTCTTTAGGCAGCTGTTTTTATTTTAGTTTTTTGGTTGATGCACATTCTGGAGTCATAGTCTCCCCCAGTGTGCCCTGGTAGTCCTGCAAATTAGATGTGGCACCAGCAAGGAAAGACTTTCACACCCCAGTCTCCCTATAGGAACATAATGAGCTTTGTTTGTTATTTACATATATGGATTCTATGACGATTGTAGCTGATAGTGTCCTTAGAGGCCAGTGGTGAAAGATAGACCTGAAAGTTATTGATGTCTAATGTGGTTGCATAGGTCTTTATGTATTCCCTTCAAACTCCTTTTTTTAAAACTGAACAACACATGTACTGACTCTTCCAAATACCCATTTCTGTAATCTAATATAAGTTTGCAAATTAAATATAGAGATTGTTTTAATACATTGGTGTCTGTGCACTTTCTCTTATGTTAGGAGTCAATTGTTGTAGCCACTACATGATTTGTCGTGTGGGAGGCCAGGCTAGGGGAATATCAGCTGCGGCGTCTGAGTTTCAGCTTTACTCTAGCTTCGTTAGATGAACACACTTCAGTCCCACAGTCTGAGACTGCCTCTCACATTCAACAAGGCGCATTAGGGTGTTAGTGGATAAAGGCATTACTGAAAGGTGTTGACTCAGGTGTGTGTGTTAGGTAAAGCGCTCAGTGAAGTCTGTTAGGTATCTAGTGCAGGCGCTGGGTTGGTATCGCAATTCTTCTCATCTTTATTTCCCTCTTTTCCCTTCCTCTGATCTGTACTGCCTCACTTTTTTGCTGTTCTGTGCCCTCCCATCCCTGTCAGTCTTCTGACAATGGTTTTACTTTGAAATTCCTGCCATTCACCTGCCTCATGGATATCGGCGGTCTATCCACTGTGGTTGCCAATTCTGCCTACATAAATGCTCGTGGGAGCTTTGATGGATCCAACCCAGCTGCAGCGCGGGATAAGAAGTACCACTCTCGCCTCAAGCTTCCCCACATCACAGTGTGCGAGGGCCTGAGGAACACCCTTGATTTGGCCTTTGAGTCGGTTTGTGTTGAGCAGCCCATTGGCAAACGCCTTTTCAGGGAGTTTTTGGATACGGCTCCAGAATATCAGGGGCCTTGCCGCCTTTGGAAGGACATTGAAGAGTATGACCTGGCGGAGGATTCTGACCGGATACAGAAGGCCTCTAGAGTTGTCCAGCGCTACATGGAGCCCTCTGCTAAGCATTACTGCCCCTGCCTGCCAGCAGACATAATCACCCAGGTAAAACAGGGCCAGGAGGGGGCCTCGGACGGCCTCTTTGCCCAGGCACTCGCCTCGTTGCTGGCTTACTTTCAGGAGGCTCCGTTCACTTTCTTTCTGGAGAGCATGCACCTGAAAAGATTTCTGCAATGGAAGTGGATGGAGATGCAGCCCATGAATGAAGACTGGTTCTTGGACTTTCGTGTGCTGGGAAAGGGAGGGTTTGGGGAAGTGTTTGCCTGCCAAATGAAGGCCACAGGAAAACTATATGCATGTAAGAAGCTCAACAAGAAGAGGCTGAAGAAGAGGAAAGGCTACGAGGTAAGAGAAAATACAGTGCCTTGACAATAAAACTTGTATTTGCTAAAGAACAGTTGCTTTCAACAATTATTGTTTTTTGACATTCAAACACTGACTTAATGTGTCATTCCTGGTATGTCAGACTACAATATGAATACGTATATAAATACCAATGGGCCATAAAACACATTTATCTTGCTATCTATGGCATAGATACCTAGCTAAATAAATGGTTTAATGAAGTTCAGGTTCAAGCCCTCATCCCATGGGCCTTAGTGTATTGTATAATACATAGAGGTAGGGATAGAGCGATTATAGAAGGGGTTTAGTGAAAAGCTTTTCATAAGGGAACCGCGGTTGATAGTTGTACCTTGCCCTTGACTGTTATGTCCTGTGCATTATGCACCCTCTTTGCTTCTCCAACAATATAGTAAAATCTGAAAGGTAAGGGTTTTACAACCTACTAGTTACTTGTAAGGACAGGTTGGCACGTTACTAAAGCGTTCTTTTCTCCTGTAGGGGGCAATGGTGGAGAAGAAAATCCTGGCCAGGGTTCACAGTCGCTTCATTGTGACCTTAGCCTATGCCTTCCAGACCAAGGAGGAGCTGTGTTTGGTTATGACGATCATGAATGGGGGAGACCTAAAGTAACAAACCGTCCTCACATGTCACAATAACCCCCTCGTATGGATACACCTACTGTTACCATTTGATCCATGTATTAAACCACTGTATGATACAATGTGATCTTATTCTGTCCTGTACCATGGCAGGTATCACATATACCTGGTGGATGAGAACAACCCGGGGTTTAGCGAGCCCAGGGCTTGTTTCTACGTGGCTCAGATCATCCAAGGGATGGAGCACCTGCATCAGAAGAGGATCATCTACAGAGATCTAAAACCAGAGAACGTGCTGCTAGACAATGAAGGTGTGTCTTAACATTATGTTTGTAGCATTATGTTGTAAACGTTATGTTGCGCCACTCCGAACACACGTGCCATGTTATTGTATGTCCTAATATCTAATCAATGCTTAAAGGTCTCATCGTTTAAATGTTTCAACAGGGAATGTCCGTCTATCTGATCTGGGTCTAGCTGTAGAGTTAAAAGAAAACAAGAACCATACCAAAGGATATGCTGGAACACCAGGTGGGCATCACACTTTACTATTGAAGAGTAGCAGAAACATATTTTTCATTTCTCCTTCCCCATTTTAAATTAGCAGTGGAGGGGGAATTGCTTGATTATCAAAGCTATAGGACTATAGCACAGATTTATGAGCGATTGACCTAAAACGGAAGGAATTGCATACATTTGTTAAATTCTAAGAGTATAATTTTGTTTGTGCACTCATTAAGTTATTGTTGGAAACTCTCTAGCTGGATTGTTTATCCGAAGTGGAACCATAGAGGACATTGCCCACCTAAACAGCTTCTCTGTTTGCCTTTAGGATACATGTCCCCAGAGATGCTGAAAGGGGAGAAGTATGACACCTCGGTGGACTACTTCACTCTGGGTGTCACACTGTACGAGTTCCTGGCAGCCAGGAATCCCTTCAGAGAAAGAGGAGAGAAGGTGACGACACCTGGTCTATCTCAATCGCATTATATATTTAGTTTTTACTGTTATCTGCTGTTCTACCACTAAATTATCATATTTCCTTTTCAATAACAGCAAAATCTCTATGGTTTGTCTAATCTTAATGCAAAACTTAAAATGCTGTTTCTTCCTGGACAGGTGGAACGTGATGAGCTGAAAGAGCGTGTACTGAACGGCACAGTGGTCTACTCTGAATTGTTCAGTGAGAAGGCCAAGTCCTTATGTGAAGGGCTGCTGGTAATAGAGGTGGACAAGAGGATGGGTTTTAAAAATGGCACATGTGATGAGATTAGGGCACATTCCTTCTTTAGTGACATCAACTGGAGGAAACTGAATGCAGGTACAAGTCACACACTTAATGCATAATGTTGCTGGACTGCGTACAGTTGTATGTTTGAATTAGCTTTACTTTGCAATTTCTTACATACAGTAGCAAAGTTCTGCCGTAGTGCAAAATCTGACACATTCCATATTAGATAGATTTCTTGGATATTTGTTTTTACAGTTTAATTATGTGATGTCCTAATAGAAGAAATAAGCCAAAGCTGAATAAGCTCATGTTACCAAGTTTATAGTTATTTTTTTCATTGTGATTTTTACATTCTATATTGTTGTGTTAAAAGCAACATACCTTTATTTTGCCTTCCGCTGTTTGGATAAAACGGTGAAAACATAGAATTTATATCCATATACTCTCATCTTAAAAAAGTATATACGAGTCTAACCATTTTTTATCTACAGAAAGTTGTCAAACTAGGTGACTGGTTCATCTGGTGCATGCTACTACAGCTTCTTTACATGTTTTAAAAGGGAGCCAGATGTGTGGGGTCTCAAAATGTAGCGACAAAGGAAAATACACTCCTGTCTCTAACGCTCCTGTCTGTTCTCCACAGGTATCCTGCCACCTCCCTTTGTTCCTGATTCTAAGGTGGTCTATGCCAAGGACCTGGATGATGTTGGGGCCTTTTCCAGTGTAAAGGGTGTGGGCCTGGATGACCCTGACCGGGAGTTCTTTGACGAATTTTCTTCAGGGAACATATCCATCCCCTGGCAGGAGGAGATGATCGAGATGGGCATCTATGGGGAGCTCAACGTATGGGGACCGGGTGGCACCGTCCCCAATGATCTCCGTAGGGAGTCCATTTTGGAACAGCCCGCAACGTCTTCTACTTGCTGTGTGTCCTAGAGCTGAATGTAGCTACTCTAAAAACAAACCAGAAACAACCCCTTCAGAGTTGTACAGGCTTTTTGAGATTTTGTATTTTGAACCCTTTCAATTTTAGAATAAAAAAATGCATTTACAAATGTTTTGTTAGTAAGAGAAACCCAACAACATGGACTAGTCCACCAGGTTTTTTGTTGCCATGGAGATGGATTGCCTGATTGAAGCAGATTATTGAGGGTTTCAGAGTACATTCCACCAGATTATGTTAAAGCAATATCGAACTCTGGTACATATGTAGCTTTACTTTTTGTTCAAAGATGTTTACTTTCTTTACTTTGTTGTACACGTTTTGATAGCATTTTAGAGCTCAGACAAAAGTAGTTTCTTATGAAGTCTAAACTGATTTACTGTATATGTTGTTTTACCTCTGTTTGTGGATACGGCCAGAAAATGAGTAGTTTATCACGCTGGTGTTGTCATGATAATGACACTGAATTTGATCATGGAAACATAAAACCATGAAGTTGTGTATACTTTCATTGCAGCATGTTATTTACATTTAAATGTATCTAAATAGTATTGTCTATGGCAAGACTGAGCCATTGTTAGAGATTAAGGAATATTTGTTTGCCAATCGCTTTACTGTAAATTATAATTGAGATGTCTGGTTTGTTAGTGTATCCATACTGTGATTGCTTTGATTGCAAGAAAGAAAGTGAAGGCAGCAATATTTAAGGTTTATAATTAACTAACATAATTCACATTTTAGTGCTATGTACAAACCCCAACACATTAGAGATAGTGAGGATGGGAGAATTCAAACTTTAATTTTTTTTTAGAGCAAGTCTTTATTTATAAAGGAGTTGGATGAAACATTTTATGACATCTATGAAAATAAAAAATAGTTGAAAGCCACGCCTTATGTTTTTCTGTGGTGTCAATTTTACATTGGACAGAGGAATGACAGAAACTATTGCGTTCATTCATCTGTAGGCTGTAACCGAGCTCTTTCTCTTGCCGTTTCTTATTTTACACTCCTAATCAATTCAGTTGTATTTTCCTTGAAGTCCCTCTGTCAATGTCCCTTAACATTGATTACAACTTTTTCCTTTCATATTCCTGTTTGTTCACTTGGTTAGTCCCGTTCTGTGACTTTGCATGCCCTTGGAAATCACCTGTACAGAGACTCAAGGATCAGACCTGATTTTTGCATATTTATGGAACATAAATACATTTCAAATAACAAGCTAGAGGGTGAGCCTTCTCTGGGGAATCCAACTGCCCATTGACAGAGCACAAAACAAGATGTCCTCAAAGTATAATTCATTGCATTTTGTTTCAAGAAGGCATGCGACATGCTTACACTTCCTATTTGTTGATCTGTGGACCACTGTTGGGAATAACTGGGATATTTAATATGATAGAAATAATGGAATGTTTATATGTTGCAAGAAAAAGCAGTAAAAACGGATTCAATTGAAAGTGTGCATCTGAGGATTGGCACTCTTCCATCTCTCTGCTATATCACGTCTGATCTACAGAGGATTGGAATCAAGAACGACATTGATCCTAGCAAGCCTGGGGCAAGTTTAGGTCACAGTGATCTGATGAATAGGGAAGTGATGAGAAAAAAAACAAGCGTTCAGATTAAAGTACAGAGATTAAGACCAGGATTTGGCTGGGTTTATTGATGAGAGTGTATGAGGCTGCCGTGCGAAGGTCAGGCTTGGTGTGGGGAGTTGAGTCTGGGAGTCCACAGAAACTGTATTTCTGTAAGGAGCAAACATGCCTATATGTTAGGCGAGCAGATTAAGATTGTGCTGTGATGGAGGAGTATCTAACTTTGTTTCGCCTCATTTGTTTATGTAAGCCAGGCTCTATGGCTCACTTAGAAACAGGTGCGACTGAGCTCAAAGGCAGCTTGCATGCACACACATGCACACACGCACACTTTCTCTTTAGGCTGCCCCCTCCTTCACCCTCTCACTAGCTCTCCCTCTCTCGCTCTCTCCCTTTACCTCTCTCATACACAAACAACTGCGTCTGCCCTATAAATAAAAGGTAATGGACTGCAAATGACAGACTCAGAGGAGAATCTGACTCACTCTTCCTAAAACAGCTGTACTCTATCCAGACAATCTCAATAATATCATCTCACAGAGCATAGTCACTGAATCATCTTATGTCTAACTCACTGAAGGCATGCTGTAAGGTATGGCAGAGTATGCACTTTGGTGCCATTCAACAAACGTATGTTGTTGAAAAAAACTTATGTTGTTTTTTTAAATGTTGGCTTTAAAAACACACACAACCCAATCAAATCCATGTTGATGTGGATGAATACACACATGTGTGGCTATGATTTCAATCCATAAATGTGTTAATGGTTTCATATACCCCAATATGTCTATTACAAAAAGCTTGTCTAGATTTCAAACCAAGTTTGAACCTCAACCTCTTAAACCTTCTGATCCCTTTTCTCACTTCATTTGTCGTAGACACACAGGTGTGAATTTGCATGTATGTTAAGGAGAACCAGATCTAAAGAAATCATTCTGTGTGTATATAAACAAATTAAAGATCTCCTTAAACATACATACAAATGCATGTAAAACATGTGCTATATACAGTATACACACACACACACATATATATATATATATATATATATATATATATATATATATATATATTAAAAAAAGGTTGTGAAGTCAAGGCAACCTCGTTCTTCAAGAAACAAGAAGTGTATATGAAACATCCTAACAACAAATATCAAATATCGTAACGATATTGTGTGGACATTTTTATTGCGTGTAAACGACTCCGCTCATTGTTAGTTATAAGTGGTATTCTGAAGCTTTAGAGAACAAGAGGGCTATAGAGTAGACTGTCAATGTCACAGCAGCAAGCTGGCTTAACTATTCTAACCACCACACTTGTTTTTACTCTGGTGAAATATTTGGCCATGTGCTGCCACAGAAAGAGACACATCCTGTAAAAACACTTTAACCAATAGTTTGCCCATACATGTTCGTCTGTACCCAGAGTGCTAGCCAGTGCATAACTATGTTAAAAGATGCCAACAACGCATTGTTCAAACTCTTCTGTGTCATGATTAAAATGTGTATATTCTGGTCGCATTAATAAACATTTTTCATTTCGCAAAAATTAAGTAAAATAAAAGCATCCGTTGTAGCTATCATAAAATGTATTTGAAGCTATTTTATTTCTTTTTTTTAAGAGGCCGTTTTAATGGCAAGATACAATTTTATGTAGGCCAAATAGGCTCCAATACATAGTAAGCGTTAACTAGATGGTTAAATTGAAGACTTTTGAGACACCTTGATTTTACAGGCCCATAGCTTTTTTGCAGTTTTGAATATTACATTGATATTTTTCTAATGTTGTCAACACTTGCTTGCAGGGTACAGCAAATATCGCATAGGCCTACGGCTCGAGTTGTGAGCTATTCATTTCTTAAATTTTCTCCGTCTACGCCTTACGTGAAACCTGCATCCAAACTGTATAAAGTAGCTGTATTAGCTGTATCTACTATAAATAAGTAGAAACATTTTGTCGGTATATTTCTTATATCTAGGGAAATGTTGCCACCTAGTGGGCACCCATTTTAATACTTTTAAAATCGGCAATCCATTCATCCATTTGATCAAGAAGTGTGGATATGGGTATGGCATCGCGAGACTAATTTGACTATGATGTATTTGAGGGAGAGAGAGATAGAGAGAGAATAATCTCGCTAGGTTGTATAGCATGTGCCACAAATTCATTTTAAAGTTGTTGTTTGCTTCTTTATTCAATTCGTTCAGTAGTCACCACTGACAGTTGTAAGCTACAAGTATATGATAACTTGCCAAAGCAGATGTAATAAAAAATGTGAGTGTCCTTCAAAAAGAAGGGGGTTCAATGAATTCTACATTGCAGTAGGGATTCAAAAAGGTAATTATCACGTCCAAAAGCAATTCTATGCATGGAACCCCAAGCCCGTCTTCGTAAGTTGCCTCACTTCTAACTGTAGGATAATGCTTAATAGGAGCATAAAACAGAATGCCATGACACATGCGAGGCATGCACCTCTGCACATTCTTCCAAAAAAAGTACTATTTGTCCAGTTGGTTAAAAAAGCCATTTTCTTTTGAACCCCCTCTTTAGATTTTTCCTCCTCGGTGATGGCACACGATGCCTCGGTAAGTTCCTCTGCCAGGGACGGAACCGTTTTTTTCTCTATGGAGCATCCGATTATATTAGATTTTTGTCCTTTGCTTATCTTGTCCTCCAACTCCTTAATCCTCTGCTTTAGAGCCGCCATGCATAAATCCTGCTCTTCAATTGATTGGCTCATCTCATAAATTTGAAGTGTTTTTTTTCTGATTATCTCATCACTCTGTTTAGAGTTCATTAGGCACAGGTCGGAATCATGTTGCATTTTTTTAATTGCAACGTTCAAAGTTTTAATTTTTTCCTTGACTTGCATGGTCATTCTCTTTTCATGTGCAAACGCATCTTTGAGAGTATTAACCTGGTCACTATGAGCAATGTTTCGCTCTCTTAGCTCTCTGAATTGTGCCTTAAGGTCGCTGCACGTGACGTCGTGCTCATTCAGTAGTATGCGCAGTGCTTCGAGGTCCTTTATATTGATCGAATGAAGGCACTTCAGGGTTTGAGCCTGCTTCTTCAGAACTTTTATATCGTCTTTTAAATCAGCTCTTGTTTCCACATTCAAATTAAGTTGTTCTTGCAGTTCTGCGTTTTCTGCTTGGTAAATTTTCTTCATGTTGATCATTTCGGCTGTCAAACGTTTGCCTTTAACAGATATGTTCATGGCATAACGTTGTTTAGATAGGCATACTTTAAGCTCATTTGGAAAAGTAGGCCTGTCCACAAATCCACGAGGACAATTTTTCCCGTGTAAACCATCTTCGCTGTGTTGTGCCAACTGAATCGCAATGAGGTGCTTCGTGGTGGTCCTACATGTTTGTGATTTGCCACGAGGTTGCGCACGACTAAACGGGGTGACCATTCCTTTTACCCGTAAACTGGTTACTGAGTGACGGCAAAAGCTAAACAACTTCGGATATGGGTTCTTAAAGTATTTTGTCCTGCTATGGCCTGTGGCAATATTACATTTTCTCACCGTATGGGGGTGCAAGTGCGCCAATCTATGTCAGGTCAAAGCCATATTGGCCTTATTAGCGCACAATAGCTACTTGGGCGTCATAAAGCAGTTTTGAGAAAATGCAAAGCCTTCTCTGGGCCAAGATTGGCCTAGATCTTAAACACGCATAATATTATACTAGAACCAACCATACCACAACATGTAGAAAAATCATAAATGGCACCATATGGATTTTTACCAGAATATTTATTATTCCTAATTTATGTTTGATCACAAAACTAAGCCATTATTGTGAGTACTACATTCATAAAACGTATCTTGTACTAGAAAATGTATAAAAACGCAAATAAAAAATGTACAATCCCATCAAACAAAAACAAGAAAATAAACAAATGTACAGAACAAAGAGAATTAAGTGGAGACATGGCATAATTCATCAGCGCCTATATATTTTTTTCGTTTTTTAACAATATATGTGTAGTCAAAATACAGTTAATGCAAGTCCACTCTGATTGGGGTAATTAGATTGAATCAGTAACGCTCTCTCTTTCCTTTGCGTCCACCATGGCCATGACCTCCACCTCCTCCTCTTGCTCCCCCGCGCCCCCACCCACCTCTTCCCCCTTTGTCACCACCACCCTCTCGTCTCTTTTGCCAGGATGGCATCTCGGCACGTGGAGCTTCTATCTCCGAGGGCCTGCCCCCCCGATCTGGTACATTGCCCATTAGGATCTGGAGATGATACAGGGACAAAGAAGCATAAGGTGGAATGAAATGCAGGTGTATGAACTTATTTTTTAATGGCAAGCAAACACGAGATGTTCAGCAACTCTTGGTGGAGAAAAGACAAACGAGCACGAGTTCATCGATTACATGAGAGGCAGTGTTTCCCTGAGTTGCTGTACCTTGTTGACAGCGCAGACTGTGTTCTCCCTGCTGGAGCCACTGCTGGTCTTTACCAGGTTGCAGATGTCCTCTCTGGCAGCCAGCAGCTCAGCTATGCCCACTGACCCCTGGGCCAGCAGAGTGTGTCTTATAGGCTGGTAGGCCTTAGCCATACTGTCAACCCTCACCTAATAAAACACCAGAAACAGACTTGCTCGCAATAGAGTATAGTAGTTCGATACATATTATAGTAGTAGTATTAATTAAACTTAACCAACAGCTACTTTTGACAGTGCCACTAAACTTAAATTAAATAATAATATCAGCTTAGAATGTAACAAATGCAATATCAGGTGAACCGATCTCTATAGTTAGAAATCTTGGTGTCATCATTGACTCAGACCTAAATTTCACCAGCCATATCAACTTCGTAATAAAATCTGCATATTATCACCTCAAAAACATAGCAAGACTCAGAGGACTCATGTCCCAACAAGATTTAGAAAAAATGATTCATGCATTTATTACCAGTAGGCTGGACTACTGTAATGGTCTTTCCTCTGTATTTAAAAAAAAAAAAAATACTGCCGCCAGACTTTTAACAAAGACCAAAAAATATGAGCATATTACAGCAATTCTGAAATCACTACACTGGCTCCCTGTGTGTCTGAGAATTTACTTAAAAATACTGTTGCTCACCTACAAGTCACTACATAATTTGGGCCCAAAATACATTACCGACATGCTAATACAGTATGAACCATCTGGACCCCTCAGGCCCTCTGGAACAGGTCTGCTAACCGTCCCCAGAGTTAAAACCAAAAAAGGCCAAGCAGCGTTAAGCTACTATACAGAAAATAGCTCAAATCAACTTACAGAAGATCTGAGACTCGCTCCAAGCCTGACTTCTTTTAAAACAAAGATTAAAAACGTATTTGTTCTCTATTGCATATTAGTGGGAATGCTTCATCCCACGGGAGTTTTGTCACTTAGAATTTTTTTTTTCTCGTTTTATTTCCTGTCTTTTAATGGTCTTTTGTTGTTCTCTTACTTGTATGTTTTTCCGCTTGCCTTTTATAAAGCACATTGAATTGCCTCTGTGTAAGAAATGTGCTATACAAATAAAAATGATTTGATTTGATTTGATAGTGTTTGCTTCTGCTTACTGTTCATCTACCTTTGCTCTATCTGACCAGCCAAAGGACTGTATTGTGACGTCAAGCCGCTTGATCAGCATCCTACGCCGGCACTCATACTCTGAAGCGAGTGCAGTGTTTATGTTGTCCAGCTTCTCCTGTGCAAAAAGACACATAATGGCACAGCATTATCACCCCATAGCTGCAGATATAAATTATTTGCTCCAAACATTACAATTCTATACGATGCATCCATCCATCCATTAGCTATACCGCTTATCCTTTGCAGGGTCGCGGGGGGGCTGGAGCCTATCCCAGCCGACACAGGGCGATAGGCGGGGTACACCCTGGACAGGTCGCCAGTCTATCACAGGGCCGAC
>JAVQIZ010082771.1:0-20234 GCA_036023535.2 Galaxias brevipinnis
TCTCTCTCTCTCTCTCTCTCTCCCCCCTGCCTGTTTGAACCTACCTCCAGCCTTTCTGCATGGTACCCCCCTTCTATACGGTTCCCCCTTCCCTCCCTGTTTTCTCATATTCCTGACAGCCCGCCTCGTGCCTTGCTCTATCATTATTCTATCAGTTGGATGTGCTGCGTTTTGGTGGAGCAGCTGTTCTCTGCCACTGGGGCCTATTAATAGGAGTCACAGCCGTGGAGCCTTTGTTTTGCATCTCTGTGTGTCTCAGAGCGCAAACTGGAGGCTCCGTGGCAAGTTACCTTCTCGTCTTGTGCAAATCTCTCTCTATTTGGTGGGTTTCTTGTGTTGGTGTGTTAAAATGCTTTGTTTTCACCATATTCAACGGTTTGGAATTCCATAGAGGCACACCCAAATTTCATGGAACGGTTGAAAGTTTTTTTTGCACAGATTTTATTGTGGTGTTTGACACTTTTTATAGCAGCTGTTATGTCTTAATTTTTTGTATTAGAGGAAAACAAGGTGGTTGCTGCTCCGCTGCAGCACCGGGATCTTGAAAGCGCTTTTACCTCCAAGCGTCCCTGTAGTCAATTAAGGATTGAATAGCAGCTCGATATGTATTGGGATGTGACTGGTCCTTTAAGACCGCCTCACTACCGGCTCTCCTTATACAGTCATGCATCCTGTCAGGTGACCTAGGGGAGTAGTCACATTGCTTCTCGGGGAAACACATTGAAATTACGGGGACGCTTTACACATGTTGTGTGTGTGTAAGGAGTGGGGGTAGTTATGATGTTGTCACTGGCAGTGTGTGTGTGTTTTGTCACAGAGCTTTGGGGAGTGTGTGTGGGGGGGAGGGGGGGTCCAGGTAGGTTGATTGAGCGAGTACGTCAGGGAGGTGACAGTGACTATAGGCTGACTGCTGTGGGGGTGCTGTGAGATGGGATGTAGTGGAGTCCTTCTGAAAGCCACATCATAACCCCCTTCTTTAACACCAAGAATCACTGGTGCCCCTTTTTCATTGTCAGGGAGGAGTCGGGGGTTAGCTGGTTCATTTCACATGATGAATTAACCAATGCTGTTGATCCCAATCTACCCCAGCCAAGTGGTCTAATTGTACTGTGTTTACCGAGAGACACACGCAAACACGCACACGCGGGTATACACTTACACACAAGCACGCATGTACTAAAAGCGCACACTCTGTATATTGCAGTGTGTAAGCACTTTATTCTGATTCTGATCTGTTTGGCACCATAAATATTATCAAATAAACTGTAGGAGAGGTCTGTTGTTAAGTTGTTCCCAATCAGTCATAAAGCAAACGGCATATCCTTTGATTTCTGTCTAATTCTCTATGGGCAAACCAGAGGAACCAGCTGCACCTCTCCCTGTCTGTGTCTCATACTACTGTGTATTCCTAAATATATGTCATACGAAGTCAGAGATAAGCCTTGATTGATTCTCACTAAATGAAAGTTCCACACACACACACAGACCAGTGACAGACCACACTGCATGTTTTTCTTCTTTCAGTACCCCTAACTTGTGTTTCTTTGCTAGTCTCATTCCACCTTTCCTGCCTACGTTTCCTACCTGCTTTCCTTCTCTCTGTCTCTCGCAAAATGTCCTCCCTGCAAATTGCTGACAGCATATCCTCTGCATGGTGGAGGTGATGTAGGCGATGGCTCAGAGGCAGAGAGGGGCCACAACATGTGCTCGGTCATGTGTCCCCGTTGACGGATACTTGCGTTGTCTTTTCTCGAAGCACCGCCCCTGCCTCTGATTGGCTTGGATAGAGTTTGTGACAGTGCGTGGTAGAAGAACTTCAGGGACTCTTTGCGGTTCTTTTGGATCCGTTTGAAAATGCAACACATTTTCACTCTTTGGGCTCGGCGCTCTGTACATTCCAGGAATAGAACGCCACGATAATGAAGTGAGTTACCGTTGCATGTAATTAAGTGTGGCCGAAACCCGCTGCGTTTGCCTCCTGGTTAGGGCTTCAGCCGGAGTGTGTGTGTGTGTGTGTGTGCTGACTGTAAGGTCTGGCTCTGATCCACGAACCTAATCCATGCCAAAACACACACCGCACAATGAGAGGGTTGTCAAAACAGACACCAAAAACAAACATGTTGGCAGTATACCTCTGCATTCTTAAATACACACACACACACACACACACACACTCGAGATGCCAGACGTATGAATACAGTCTCTCCCCCACACACAGACACACCCTGTTTCATCCCCCCCGTCACATTTCATTAATAATGCATATATGCAGGGCTTTAATGGTGATGCTGTAATGCACACATTCAGTTCTCTGAAAGACAAACCGTATACATCTATGTCAAAGAATCTTCCATCAAGCCCTGACCACCATGTTCATAAGGTTTCATATCCCGTTAACGAGCGGTCTCTGCTACCATCACTGAAAATGTAGCCACTTATACATAAAAGCCTTACCCCCACCCTCTCCTTGACTCCCGTTCCCTCGTTCTCTATCGCACACACATTCTCACTCACTTCCTCCACCCACTCGAAAGCTCATGCGTGTAATCTTGTTTGTTGCGTACACGTGTTGATGTCATCACTGTGAACATATGAAATGTTTTCCCTATGGCTTCCCCAATAAGACATTGTGGGTTTAGCGAGAGAATGCTCATTTATTTGTATGGTGTGGTTTTTGGTACATCTTGTAAATGGGCTATTAGATAATATACCTAATGGTTCAATAATACTGCTTTATACCTGCAGAAGTAGAGGAAGACATATTTGTTGGGATTTCAAACCATCGTGTGAAAGTCTTGTGGTAATCTTTAGTGAAACGTTTTCTATGAATGGCATTTTGCCTTTCGAATGCAACAGGGTTGCCATTTGCTTTACCCCGTCCAGTATTTCTAGATGCGTACTATGACACAAGCCCTGGGACTGTCAATCAATGGCAGGAGAATACAAACAGGTCCCCGTTGAACCAGAGATGACCGGGGAGATAGCCAGACAGCAGCCCCAGAGTCTTCAGGACAAGGGTGGAGGTTGGAGGCTGTCTGTGTGATTTTGGCTGCAGTGGACTGAGGGAAAACACGGATCAGGCAGTTTGTGGATCTCTGCCGGAGATTGGGATGAGGAAGGAATTCACATTCACACCTTTTATCCAATTCAAAGATCTGAAATATTAAGGAATGAGGTGCATAACCGTTTTCTCAGTCTCTTGATCTGTGAAACATTGTGTTTGTACCCTAGGCAGGCGGCAGTGAGCTTTAGGTGGCATGGCCCCTTTAAGAGCAGCCAGTGAAGCACTCAGTCCTGTTGGTGCTGCTGCTGCTGATGATGGCAATGCTGCCAGTTGATTGGCTGTGGCTGTCAGGGTTGAGGTGCTGGAGGGATGCTGCTTCGTAGCTTCCTCTCCCCCTCGATGTCTCTCTACCACCCTCTCTCTCTCCCTCTTCCTTCCTCTCCCCTGCTCCCTCTCGCTTGCTCGCATCCCTGTGTATAATCCACATCTAGGGCAAGCAGGCTGAGAGGCAATCCATTGCTCAGCTCCTCTCTGCGGGCTAAGGAAAGAGGGAGAGAAAGAAAGAAAAACGCTTCTCAACCCAAGACGAAAAACAGGAAGAAGAGATTTGGTTGACAAAAAGGGAGATACAGAGAAAATACAGAAGAAAATTTCCATCTGAGGATATCATTTATATATACACAGATTGTTTATATATATATTTGTACACACGCATATAGATATTTATATATATATATACATATATCTGTATATATCTGTATTTGTGCTTGTCTGTTTATATTAATATTTTTATATGTATTTGTGTGTGTAAATATATATAAGCAAATGTATATATATATCTATGAATTTATATACATATCACTGTGAATCAAGCGGAAGATTTTACCATCGGGGCTGGTCTCTGGTTGTGTGATCGTAAACGATATTTTGAATATTATTTCCTTTGATCTTCTACGTCAAGAGGAGGAAGACTACGTACCTATTTTACATTTTTGGTTTTCCTGTTGCATCTACCTGTCCCACTCTCTCTTTTTTGCATTCGAGGGGAATTAAGAGTAGAGAATTGGATTTGTTTGAAAAGGGGAAGAAGATCTGTCGAATTCCTGTGATTAGTGTTATTTGCGTCGGTAACAGAGCTCTGTGAGCTGCTCGCAGCGTGCTGCGTGTGATCTGAGAAAGCAGCATAGAGAGAGAGAGAGAGAGAGAGAGAGAGAGAGAGAGAGCGAGCCTCGCCGCTCAGAGCAGTGCCAGCCCAGCCAACACAGCCAGCATGCACAAACACCACCACTGTTGCAAGTGCCCAGAATGTTATGAGGTGACCCGCATGGCCGCCCTGCGCAGGATGGACGCCCCTTCATACGGAGACTGGCAGGCTGAACCTTATGGCTACCCGGCCGGGTACGGGGGAGGCCAGACCTTACCCCCTCCCGCCTCAGGGGGAGGTGGAGGCATGGGAGGAGGCGGGGGCGGCGGGGGAGGAGGTGGCGGAGGAGTAGGAGGAGGAGGAGGAGGAGGAGGGGGCACTCTTGGAAGAAGTAAAGGCAAGGGCATCATGTCTGGGGGGGGTCCCGGAGGCCCTAACCCCAAAGGCCAATCCAAGGGCGGCCCCAAGGTGAATGGCAACAACGCCGGTGGCCAAGGAGGCTGGTGGCCGGAGTGCACCTGTACCAACCGGGAGTGGTACGACCAGGTAAACCTACTTCCACTGCTGCCCTCCTACACCACATCTCTGGGCCACGGCAGGGGCATTGGCAGAAGCTTGATGGGGTTCCATGTGAACAGGCTAGGCTGAAACAGACTCCAGAGTCTTCACATGTTAGAGGCATTGCTTAACTACCAATGTGGGGCTGTAGGCCTGTAGTAGAAGACCATGTTTAGTTCTCTGTCGTAGTACTCATTCTAGGATCCGGTACGTTGTATTTTGTTCATTTAAGGAGTAGTGGACCTTTAGTTCTTTATACTGTATAGAAGATTGGGTTAAATTGGTTTGGTACGCTCAATTATATATTTTTTCAGGATTCGCTGTAGGTGCCATTTAAAACACAGCTTATTGTGTTTTCCATGCTTAGGTTAGCATCAGTGATTGTTATAAAATATGTGTTTTTATACAGACGATTAGCAATATGCCCCGTGTATAGCAAGATGTCATAACGTATTTTCATGAAATATTATCTATGAATTACCCTTGTGTGTAGATAGTCATGTTAATCCCCAGTAATTTGAATAAGACCTTTGGTCGAACATGGCATTCGTACAGTATGTGCAGGCTTCTTAAGGATCACTGTAAAAGAGTTCTATTCAAGCTGAATTCCTGCTGCGAGATTAAAAATGTTTGGGTTTTTTTTTTGCTGAAAGAACAAGCAAGTCAATTTCTCCTTTCCATATGTCATCGTGGGTCGTTTGTGTGGCTTGTTTGATAGGATGTTAAATGAATGAGGCGACTGCGGCGTAAATGTGGTGTGATAAAGGAAAGGCAGGGCCACAGTTCTAAAGGGTGCCATTCATACTGTAACAGTGGATCAATAACGCTCCCCCTTCACGGGCGTTCCATTTTGCCGTTGTCATTCCCATTATGCTACCTCAGTCTTGACAGATCACCTTTTGGTTTAAAAATAAAATAAAAAAATGCTTGAAGCTCAATCGGTAATTAAAGGAAGGTACTGGAGTCTGTGTGCGTGAGTGTTACCTGGGGGTGGGGGAAGGGTTGCCTCGGTGTGCATCATGAAAATCAAGAAATGGCTTTGGGTGTGTGTGAGGGTATGTGTCCTGTTTGGTTTGCGATAGCCGAGCTCCTGTGTGAGTGTGTTCATGTGTGCCCTCCTATATGTCTCGTTGTGTTTTGATCAAATGGCATGGTGCGACAGGAGGAAGAGAGTGAGAGGCAGCATGTGGGTAAAATGGAGGCTAAAATCGCACTGGCAACCACGGAGAGATTCCACCGAGCTCTCACCCCTGTATGAGCCGCAACCTGACTGTTATTACCAGATTACCTCTACTACAGCCAAGGAGAGGTTTTAGCAGTTAGAAGGCAAAGGGGATCAAGCGCTGCACAATTTATTATCTCCCCCCCTCCCTCTTTCTCTCGCTCTCAACGACGTGTTCCTCCCCTCTTCATATTCTCTGTGAGCTGCACCCAGACCAATCAGGCTCATTTCATTTTTCACACTTTTATAACCTCACAGCCGTTTTGATTATGTAAGCATTTATCATCTGATGTTTTGTTTTTTTTCATCCATGAGTCCAAGTACTCTTGCAGCTGTTGATTTTAAGCACACAGTATGTAATATTTAGATTATAAACCATCATCATGTAGAGTAGTCTTTTCTGTGGCTCAAGGTCTACAGTAAGTGTATAAAAATGGTTAATAAATCACTAAAGGTAGCCAGGATTTAAACATGCCACTATTTTATTGTAAGGAGCTTGAGAAAAGTCAAGTGTTACATAATGCATATTACGTGGAACACTCTTTTTGTAGTTGTTGTGGACAAAAAAAACAGCTGGAAAAACATTGCTGTGCTTATAGAATGTAGACCAAGAGCATCTGATTAAACTGAAAAGAAGCAGCATATAGAAAACTGTAGGATATATCGAGAACGAATTAGACATGACGGGAAATCGGCTGAGTGAGGGGTGAAAATGCTAATGTTGAAAAAGAGAGAAATAAGCCAATAAAGGGAGGGAGAGAGGGAGGGAGGGAGCAGTCCTGGAAAGGGGGAGGGGGGTTATGTAAGAGGAGGCAGTTGGTGGTGCTGTGAGGGGATGCTCAGAGAGAGAGAGAGAGAGCACTGCTCTGGCTCTATGGACAAGCATCTGCCACTCATCCTCCTTAAAAAGGCCTGCACAAGCTCCTAGTGTAAGCCACATAGCCGTGTTCCTCTGTAACGCGCTGTAGCACGGCCGCTGATGGACATTTTACCCTCCCCGGTTTCTCTTCAGTCACCATTGCTCATCCATGGGTGGGAATGGCAATGTATCCCCTCCCCCCACTACCTACACACAGCAGCTCGCACAAGAAAACCCGAGAGCAACGCAGGCATGAACACGAGCGGTTATCGTTCACTAGCACACAGCTGTATACATTTTCATAATGCCTTAAATCTGTTGCATAAGGTTTAATGTTTGAAGTCAAATATTTATCTGATACAAGTGCTCCATATGATGCAAGAAATATATCGCAGCTTTATCGGTGATGTCTACAAACGCTTGTAACCCATGCACACTCATGCAATTTGGGTGCTTGCATATTGACCGTTGGAGTGTCTTGTAAAGCTAGTATGTGCTGCTCTTCTACTCTCCCTTCCATGTCCTTTTATGGAGAAATGACAGACCATTGCTATTGTCATGGGCGAGCTAGGTTAATTACAGATGGATGTACATGAACTCTGCGGGGATTAGAAAGAGCAGCCATTTAAAACAAGAGCATCTGAATCTCCTTCTGAGAGATGGAGAGACTTTGGTCTAATGGGGAGCTTCAGTCAGAGAGCTCTCCCCCTCGGGCTCCAATCTGTCTTTGTGTTCTCCCCAGCTCTGTGGCTATGATTAGCTTGAAATATTAATTGGATTTTACTTTATTTATTACCAGGGAGATATTAAACATAACTAAGATGTGCCCCCAATCCCCCCGTGCCTGTGTTAGGTGTGTACTGTATGGGACGAGTCCTTTTTGCTGTTGTGGCAGTAGTGCCTTATACTGATGCATGGTGCATGGTGGGCGTTTCATGTTGAACACTCCCATAGGTGGTTCCTAGCGGAAAGCCTGAAGGCTCGGATCAGAGATGTCTCTTTGACACCCTTTCCCTCTTTTGCGCTCGCTGGGTGGTCTTGGCCAATATGCGCCCGACTGAAACTTTGGAGCTCCCTCCATTTTAGATGAGCCGACCGCTACATGCTCTTAGTTGAAAACGTGAACAACGTGTTGCTGCCGCTGAATCTAAATTGAATTTGATTCAATGTTTACGATCAATCTGTTTTCTGTCCAAGCATTTCTCTTTACTCTTTGATGTGTACATATTCTATTAGCATTGCTACTAGGCCCACAAATACAAACTCTGTGCAGATTTGTTGATGGGGATTTTGCATTTTCATGTTTAGTTATTCTATGGGTTGAGATTTGGTCAATGTTTATTTACTCTATTTATTAGGCCCTTTTAAGGACCCTGGCTGTAGGTTTTACAGGGTGGGAGTTGCACTTGCTCTCTACCCAGATTTCTTGAGCCTATACTCCTGCAGTTAATTGGATGTTCTTCATATAGATAAATCACTTTATCTGATGATTCTATGTGGAATTCCAACCCAAGGAGGTGGGTTTGACATTTGCAAACAATATACTTATCTGGGAATTAAATACTAGTGCATTTACATTTTCTTTTGTTCTGGTTTTGTGAGCAATATAGGAAAGAGGAAATGTTTAGAATGTGGTATGTAGTTTGAAAGACACAGTTTTTTTATGTTATGACTACACATCCTTTTGTATTGTCTTATCAAAGAAGAGAGGTCGATTTTCATTTATATTGTGTACAACAGCAAACGTCAGAATAGGCATTGGATAATATTCCTGTGATTTAAAAATGTTCTTCCTTTAATAATAATATAAATACTATATGTGTGTGTGTGTATTTGTATGTATATACTGTATACATCCAGCATACTGTTTTTACAGTGTGAGCTGGAGACTGGAGAGGGTTGGTTGGTCTGAGGAGTTCAGTGACACGTACATGCAGCAGAACTGTGCAATACTCGGCCTACAGTGAATGTGGAGGTGTGGAAAGGAGGTGGAACACAGGCAGTAGGGGCCATGTTTATCTGTCAGCAAGCGGAGTGGAAAGGGGGCCGCTTCTTTTTAATAAGAGTGGGGGAGGGGGCTAGCTGACTGGACAGGCCCAGGCCTAGGACCAGACAGTGATGTGTTTGAGCTGGTCCCAAGGGAACCAAACCACCCCGTCTTCTGTGACCGTTCCCTTGATTCACAAGCACAGACCAGACAGCTTGACATTCTGGAAATGATGTCATCCCAAAAGCTGTGTCTGTGGGACAGGGTGCTGAACGGGGAAATAAACAGGGAGGCCTACGTGATCATCTCAATTCTTGGAGCTGTTTGTGCCTGTGTCTGACTAATTTGTGGTGCTGGGTGCTAGAGTGCTTACATAATGAGAGCTTCATCACAGGTACATATCACACCACACTGTTGTCTCACAAAAGCAGTTTGGACAGCATGGTTGATGCCATATAATAATCTCTGATCTCTGTCAAGAATGTGTTCTTGGCTGTACCAGGTCCTGCCCTCAGTTATTTGGTCCTCTTAAGTGTAGTTATGCCGTAATGGTAGTTTGTGTAAGAGACTAGACTATCCCCTCTGAAATGGGGTTTCATGTTGTCATATTGTCTGTCAGTGCTGCGATGGTCGCTTGGAGTTTCAATTGTCATAGCCTGTGGACTCAAGAACATCGCCTGCACTGTGTTTATCTCTGGCCGTGAATAAACGCAGACCGCTTCTCCGAAACAAAATGTCCTGAACCCCATCAACTTTTCGTGGGAGGAGGAAAGATGAATCACAGCAAAGGCACTATGTAGCAGGTTAGACACGGCACACTGCAATATTAATGCTCACTTCTACAGAAGTTAGCTTTTTATACATTGTGAGAGGGGGTGGGGGACACACACACAAGAACCGTGTGCTTGAGAAATGGCCAGCCAGACGTTGACATCCGAGAGCGTAGGATTCTTTGACAGTTGAGCCACCATTAGGGGCAGTTGTGCGGCTTGATCAGTAGTGTTGAGTCGCTTTCCGGAGTCGTGTCCAAATCCCCCCCCCCCCCTTAAAGCCGAACGCTACCAATATTCTGTCGTCACCTTGACTTCTTGACTCTTGCCGCCTGGCGGAGCTTCTCTCTTTGGTTCCAATATGAAACTGGCGAGCAGTATTTTCACGCTGTCCCTTCGGACGACACATGCTCTCTAGTTTGGATTCTAGTGTGTTTTATGATTACCGGTTGGTTTAGATAAGCATACTTAGTAGGCAAGGTTGTTTTTGTCTTTGTATTGTACTAAATTGTATGTGACCAGTAAAGACACAGTTTGTGTACACAAAGGTTTACAGGTATATGTGTTGGCTGCGCACCATGGCCTTGTGATCCATATGGTCTCTGTCAGAGCCCCTGCCAGGGCCCAGCCTCAGCCTGCCTGCTCCCTTCCATTCTGCTCCTCTTTGCCAGCGCAGGGAGGAGAGAGGAGGGGATGGGAGGCCAATGCCGCTTGTTGGTTTGCTTTGTTTTGTTTAGGTTTTTTTCGCTGATCACAGTAGTAACTGGCCTAGAAACAAATGTGACTGCACTGTGCAGGCCAAACCCCCTGATTCAGCGATGGAATCGTTTTGCTGTTATGTCAGGAAGAAAAGAGAGGAAGAGGAGGCCTTTGATGGATGAGATGTAGCGAGTTAAAGAACGAGTCCATAGTTATCGCTTCATTTTACAATAGGGCCATAAAAGAAGCTTACCCAATATTTTATCATCTTTTTTTTCCAACCGTCTCTCTGTTCTATTCCACTTGCCTGGGTAGGCTTGTGAGGGATGCTAGCATCCTCGCCAAGCTGTACTAGAACGCCCACACGCTGCCGCGGAATCTGCACACATCACAATCGATATCGGTGAAGAGTGGCCGATCCCCAAACCTTCTGACTCCTCTCCTGTTTTGTGGGGGTCCGTGGGTGCTTTCAACGGCGCTCTGATTCCGCCGCTTTTAGACTGCAGCTTTGTCTGTGGAACTTTTATGTCGTGAAGCAGCATAGAAAAAGGAACTACGTATCTGGAAGGTTCCTTATAGTGGAGAGGCTTTTCATTCATGGATCGATAGCAGGCTATGTACTGTAGGCATGGGTGGTTCGTTTGTTCATGTGACTATGTTAGGGAGATGTAACATGTCATGTTACATGATACAATGCGGTGTTGCTATGCACAGATTGGATTTCTGTCTTCCATTTTCTAGGAAGATCTGTGTGTGGGGAGGACATTTGGGGATGCAGTGCCTTTCTTACCATGTGTAGCTGCTCTGAGTGCCATCTCCGTCTAATGCATTATCCAAGCGCCCCTTCAGCCATTTGCTCTGGCCTCTCGCTCTTTTGCTTTTTTTTATGTTCTCTCGGTTTTTTCATTTCTCATCCCCCCCTCCTGTCTTCCACTGGCTGCCTCCTCCGCTCTCACTTTCTTAAATATAGTAAGAGTTTAAAGTTTCATTTTTGGGTGTAGAGCTGCTATTAGAGGGTTACTGCAGAACACCGCTTCTGAGCTGTGCTTTTGTATAATTACCATAGCTATTCTGTTCCATTTTAAGAAGGTATGCGTATGCCGCGATGCCGTGTCTTTTGTCTTTGAAGTCTCACTGATTTTGGCATTCATTTTCATTTCAAAATTATTTATAGTGGGGGAACGACGGAATCTTACACTCCAATTTAGTAACAAATTTAACGGTCAAGATCAAGACCAAATGTAATAGATTAAAATGTAATGTTTGACTTTATGTAGTATTATGCATTAATTACGTGAATTACCTGAATACATTTGAGAAATTCGACAGTTTAAAGCTCAGACCTATATGACTGTAAATTGAGTTGCTCGGTCTGGGTGTTAAAGTTACAGCATGAACCCCATATTCCTTATTTTCCTTCAGGTTCCAATGCCTAAAGCAATTGCTATTCTTCTTTTTCAGTGTTAATTTGACGTGGCCTGCGAACTCTTCAAGGTGATTGTTTAACATGTGCATGGCGAGCCATATAGATGGAGCATATGTTGTGCTGCCACAGCCCTCTCCCGCTTTCCCCCTGGTGGATGTAAGGAATGAGTGAGAGGACAACCGACGTGATCCAAGCATATGTCAGTGTACGAACACATACCACAGATGATCCCCTAACAGGCCCCTTGGTTCATTATCAGTCACTAAGGCCTGTTGGATAAATGATAGTGTATCTGCCCATTTAGCTTAGCGTGCTTAAGAAACTGAGACTCGCAAGCCCTAGCCTAGATATACCGAGAGCCACAGGGAGATAAAGAGAGACAAAAAAGAGGGAGAGAGCATGACCTGACTCCAGCTCGCATGCAACACAAACAATCCCAGTTTAATATCTTAAATCTTATTGCACTGCAGATGGGGACTAAAATCCAACCTTCAAAAATGCTTAATATCGATGTATGACTCTGTTTCCCTTGGTGCTTACGTGTTTGTGAACCTGCAATGTTGTAGGGCTTTGGAATCTTCTCACATGAGCTCTTCAAAAATATATTCATTCATTTAAATGTTCCCTTTGGTGGTGATCTCTATAGTGTTGTCTTTGTGCCCGCATAGGATGATGATTCCATATTACCAGTACATGCATGGGCATTAGTCCATGTTGGGCCCAGGCTCGTCGTGGAGGTCATAAACAGAGCAAGTAGTAGGCTGCCCATCTCTACACCCCCCTCCATTCTCACTGCCCCGGGGGGAATTTAGGGTTAAGCAGAATCTGGCCAGATTACATGCTGGATTACCATAGTGCTGCAAATTCAAATGTTATAAATCATACATGGACAGCAGGCAGCAGTCAAATTCAGCAAGCAGACCATAGTGTATTATAATTTGCATAATGATAATAAACTTAGTTGGTGCTGATGTATGTAGCCTTGTGGGTGTTTGATTGACATTTGATTTTGAAGGAGAATATAGAGCCCAGGCTTAAAATGTAAGACTTAAAACATAGAAATCCACAGGCTTGAGGAAATATCAATAACCTTTTTAGATTACACATCAAATTGCACCATCTAAAAATATGTTTATGAATGTAATAATCAGGGATACAAGTGTTCAAAAAAATTATCTTGTTTCAGTCTATTTCTCTACTGCTTGTGCATAGACATACATTGCTTATCCATGCACGATAAAAAATGATATTAAAATGGTTTATTATTTTCAAATCATTCTGAAAATAAGCTCTCTATGTAACATATTTATTAATTAAATGGTATAGATTGGATTAATACTTTTACAAATTAAATTGATAAAACAGAAAACAAAACAAAGATTTAATTAAAGAAATGTCTTCCATGTCCTTTCCGTTCCTTTTAATTTTTGAAATATTTGTTATGATTCATAAGGAAATCCTGTGGTGACACTTGCTCAGGTTATAAGTAAACAAAATGTTTTATACTCTTACCCCAATTAAGCAAAACTCTGGACAATGAAAACTGTAAAGAAATGGATAGAACAATTTAAACAGATAGAGCTTCATATGGCGCATTTAGCATCCAGTTGAGTCAGCAGGGCAGCACCATTTTAAAGCGAAAAATCAAAACCTTCTCCTGCTAATGGTGTTATTTTTCCAAGACTATTTCAACTTAGCATACACTACCATATCTGTATTGATCTTTTTTCACAATAAATACTAGGTGTAAATAGACCCAAGAAGCATAAAGTATATGATTTGAACTAAATTTCAAGAACACCGGTGAAAGTGCATTGGGAAATCAGCCACCATTGCTAGGTGCAAATGGGTTCTTGTAGCTAAAATTAGGTTGATGTGTCCTAACCTTACATTATGAATGTAGTCGAGGTTTAAATTAACTCGTAAGTATTAGAAGTTGATTTCATATCTACTGAGAGGAACTCACTGTTTAGCTTGATGTAAGCGTTTTTACTTGTACACAATCTGCATTCCCATTTTCTTGGCTTCTGTGATGCTTAGGATATAATGCTGTCTTTTCTCTTGACTGAGTGTTAGTCTCACATGTCTGCAATTAAGTGGTATCTTAAATGGCTGAAATTGAAAAAAAATCCTTTACATTTAAGAAAGAACGTTTTTGGTGTTACTCATTTTTATGTGCATTGTTTTTCAATCATGTTTCGGAGGGTTTGCTGCTGCCATTGAAACGCAGGCATGTAGATTATATGTTTTCAGAGAACCTCCTTTCATTTTGTGACAAGTGAGGGTAGAGTCGTGATGCTTGAGGAAGCACGAAATAGATTTTTGTGCCGAGTTCATGTTGCATCTGGCAAATTAAATCTGAGGAGTTTATCATGTGACATTAGTCATTGTGACTTTCAGGGCCTGCTTCGGGAAATATGAGGAAAATATATGTACTTCCATTAAGGCGCTTGTATTGGTAAAATGCACAATTTGTACGGTTCTGACGATGGAGCGCTAGCTAGTCTGCTCACTGAGTGTGTTCTCATTGGCCCATGGTGATGTCACAAGGCATCAGTTCCTAATGTTTCTCCCTCATTGCCCAAGTAGAACTGACCGTTGAATCTCATAGATGATCAACAATCATCTGGACGACCCGACCGTTCATGTGTCTAAAATATCAGTGCCAATGCCAAGATGGAAAACACCAGCGGCATGCTGTACTATTCTCCCCTGTAATTGTATACATGGCAGCGTGCTGCACTGTGGGAGGGATGTTTTTTTGGTCATGGTCTAATTTTGGCCTTGTTTTGTTAAGAACTGCTGGTATGTGGGTAGCAGCTTACAGGGCTGTTGAATTGAAACAATGTCACTGTAAAAAGACTTTCCAAACATACCGATGTGGCGATGCAACTATTGCCGTCGTTGGGAGGGTTGTCTGGTAGACAGTAAGGCAGCATCTGATTATTCCTACATTTCTGTTCCCACACAAGGCAGGAATGACGGTGCCTGTTCACATGTGCATCAGCGCCCGCACATCTTCAGTTGTATCTGTTTAACTAAGGCAGAGCTGAAGAGACTGTCGGAGGAGGAGAGAACAGGGAGGTAGAGAAAAGCTGTGCTCAGACATTGCCCTGTGTGTTGCCATGGTGCAGGCTCAGCCAGAGCTCTACATTAGCTCTGCTCCTTAGCTAGCTAATTACCCACACATTGCTACGTTGACATGCAGACGGGCAAAGATTTCTGTTTTCCTTTTACATGCTGCCAGGCCATGGTGGTAGACGTATTGCACGTACAGTACATGCAAAAACACATCTATAAAAATAAAAACAATAATGAACGAGCAAATAGTAAGTTGTTAGTTCTAATAGAGGGGAGTAAAGGAAGCATTCTGGTCTCGGGTGGAGACATCCAGTGCAGGTGAACATGAAGACAGGCAGTTAGTGGGGCTTCTTTCTGATAGCCTTGCCTCAGGTTTCACGCAGAGAACCTCACAGTGGTCGTGGTGACTAGACTGGTGCAGCTGCCGACGAGGCTACCCATCTTGATCAGCGAACGTATAAAACCCCAGTACGGGCCACGGCGGATTCATATTCCCCATTTAAATTCCAATGATGTAACCAGGCAATATCCAAGCCTTGCATATATGCTCATCAGACTATCCCCAAGGCCGCTGATGTGGCTGGTAGGGGTGAGGGGGTTTGGGTATAGTCGGGCGGCGATGTAAAGGCTCAGAGCAGAGAAATGATGCCATAAAGGGCCACCCACTTTTTACCCAGCTAGCGTAACTGTCTTTTGTTGTGTTTGATTATGGCGCTGTTTAGTGAGTACTGAAATGGGCCCGAGCTGTAATATCACCGGAATACGGCCAGTGATGCTCCAATGCCCAGAACACATTAGCGATTAGGTCATTATCAAGCAGCCTGCCTTCTACAAAGGAAATCATTGAGTTAAACAGTAGATTGTACCCTCTGTAATACCAACATATTACTCAATATGACATTTATTCATTAAATGTGAACTACAAATATATTACATGTATTTTTTGTCGTGCTAAGCCAGCGACTTTAATCTTTACATATTAGCCTACAACAAGTACAAACATCGACCTACTCCTCCCTTCACTGAGTCTCCTTAGAGATTAAGGGTGATGACTTGCCAACATTTTTGATTAATTACCTTGAAGTTGGATCCACGGGAGAGATAAATTCACTAGTGTGCGCCTATTGACACCGGTAGGATTTTGATTAAGAGATTAAGTATCAGCTAATCTTTTTTAATACATCTGCTCTGCTATCCTTGTATATATTACCTTATGAAAGCTAGGAGACATGAGGTTATATGAATGTATTATTTCTACCAGGGCTGCTGCTCACCCGTCTTCAGACAGAAGGCTTATGTAGGGCTTATTGGCAGGCCTTATCAAACAAGACCATGTTGAAAGGCTGCATTTAGGAAAGGGCTCTGGTGCTTCTTGTATGCTCAGGCCAGTGCTGGCAGCCTGTGTCCGAGCCACAGGGACATGTTGCTGTGATCTGCGAGGACACCACGAGGGCCGCGCGCGCACGTGTGTTTACTGACCGCTCTCTCTGACCTGAGGTGGGCAGAAGAAGTAGGCAAATCTGGGCCCTCAACAGGAGGCCGCCTGGCTTGGCGCTCCCCAAAGTGACACGCACGTTTAAAACAAAGCCCAGTTCCCCACTGCCACTTGGCAGTAAATACGCCCGCATATGGATCAACGTGCTCATGTATTCGTAATTGTCGCAGAGGAACTAGTGGCACAGCTTTTGTTTTTGTTGCCTCGCCTGTTGTCCTACTTACTGTAATTTTTTTCATCACTTCCAACACCTACACGCAGAGGCAGCCAAAGTGATGGCAGGCACAGGGAGTTGAATGGAGCCGTTCACGTGGGTGTTAGATAGTGGAGCTTGTACAAAGCCCAGAGACCTCAGCCATGACTGGAGGGCCGTGCTGCTGCTTGCCGTGTCCCAGTAAGGCTGAGCCTTGTGGGAGCTGGGCAGCGGGCTCTCCATCCTGCCCTGGGTCAGAGGTCGTTCGTACGCCTCCGTCTGCGGTTTACATGGGGTTCTCGTGAGCAAGTCTACAACAGGATGTCCTCTGACGGACGGAATCAATCCCAAACTGTCGCGGTGTGTGATGATGGGGGAGGGGTTGATGGTGTATAGAGCAAGCATCGGATGGCACTCGGGTGTTCTGCAGTAAACGCAACACTCGAGAGGTCAAAGGTCACTCTCGGGAGTGTCATACATTCTGACAAAATGAGGCCATCCCAGTATAAGCCCCATTGTGACATCAGCACACAGATTAGATTGAGAAGGACTCTAATGAGAGAACAACGAGCGTATTCTTTGTCCCCTAAATAGGACCCCGGCAATCGAATGATCCTCCTGTAATAGACAATGGATGGCACAACGTGGCGCTCATTACAGCAGCCTCAAAATGGCACCGGCTGTACACCATGTCGCCAGCCCTCGGATGGATCCGAAACGGCATCGAGGAACTGGTGTTGCTCTCAGCTTAGCAACAAGGGGGTAGCAACCAGCCGAGAGCTGTGAGGTAGCATGCTGCAGCGAGAGACCTCTGATGTAGAGGAAGCAATGCGGGGCGGGTTTTATACGAAGCCCACGGATGATGATGCGCTCCTGTGACAGGGCCTGTTTTCTGTCCTCACACCAGGCCCGCTCTATGGGCTGACATGCTGCCCCATGTCGTCAGAGCATCCACCCACTTCTTTTACACTGAAACGGCACACGTTGGTCGTCTTTTTCTAAAGCAAAGCACCCCCCGCAGAGCACCCCTGCCCTGGCACAGCCACTGGTAGATGCGAGGAATGACCATGCCTGCCGCAGACAGCGTAATGGTCTGAGTAATTACGGTAGCGCCGACGCGGTGCCTGATGTAACCTGGCACCAGTGTTGTCTGACAGGGGCCGGGGCAGATTAAATTATTAACCCAGATTCAGATGGTTCTCTCATCGCCAGGGTGTAATCCACTGGCCAGTAGCAGCTGCTGCTGTAGTCGTAGGAATTCTGGAAAACTGCTACCCGCTACTGTCAAAGTGCACCCACAAGAACAGCGCAGGCACATGCGATGATGAGTGACAACACCCAGACAGACAGAAACGGTACTGTAAACCATGGACATATGAACACGCATGCATCTCTCTATCACTCTCCCTCAGGCACGTTGTCATTTCCAGAGCGAATTCACGAGTAACGGGGCTGTTGAATAGAGAAATATCGCTCGGCGTCTTGCAGGGGTTTTGTGTTGATAAGTTTAATAATTTTCCCTTGTGCCTGGCGGTGTCTGCCGTTCTGAAGGTCAGACTAGCCAGCTCTCTGAAGCTCATTTGGGGCGGCTCACCGTGACCAAACAGAAAGGTATGCCAGAGCTCGCATTGGCTAATATTACATGAAGATGAGAGGGGAATGTTGCTGACAGCTGTGACGGGCTATTAATTATGGTTTCATAAATGTGCGTGTGTGTGAGGGAGGGGGAGGGGGGGTCTGTATGTGTGACCGATACATTCAGCGAATGTGCACGCGTGCCTCTATGCACGTCACAAGGCTCTCACTTTTGAAAGGGGGCCTGCTTGATAACTGAAATAATGAATTTCCTTGTGGTTGTCTCATTGAAACGAATGCCGGAAATCAGCTGGTGTTGTAAGACTGGAGAAAAACGTGACCTTTTAGTGCGAGGTATTCTTTTTTATATTGCGTTACACAATTCCAACTGTGTCTCTGATATATAAGAGGCAAACCAAGAAATGTTATGACAGTTGCTAAGACATATAACACCTCTCTTTTCCTGTGTTTTTCTCTCTATCCGTCTGTCTCTCTCGTTCCCCTCCTGCCTCTGGCATAGCTGCCTCAGCGTGAATGAGATGTTGGATGCATGGTAATTGAGGAGGTATTGATTGGACTGCAGCGGGGTATACAAGAGGCCACTGAAGGCCAGGGAAACAGAGAGAGAGAGAGAGAGAAAGAGAGAGGCACCGCCAAGTGTATCTCTCGTCCTGCATCCTGCAGGGCAGCACCGACCAAAAGCCGCACACACACACACACACACAAAAAACACACACACACATCCATTCCTCATTAAAAGGCCCTGAACCAGAGTCGTTTTTTTGCCTGACAAAAGCCTTCGGTCGTTCTTTTCGTGATCGTGTTTGCCACCGGCCTAACGATGGAAGGCGCAGACAGAGCTTCCACAGGCCAGGCTCCGTTACCTCGTCTCACAGAGGGTCAACTGTCATATTTCCCTGGGATGTTGCCTTCGGATGTGGGCCTGCGATGTCAACGTGTCTGGTGGAGGGAGTGGAGCCGCTGTGGAAATGTTTGCTCAGGAGCAGGGGGGTTATTGTCTTGTCAGCATCTCATTGCTATTCACGTACGGAAGCCTTCTTCTACTTTTAACCCTGCCCCCGGGGAAGCCAAGGCTTTGAAAACACAGAGAACGTCCTATAATATGGTATAGGGTAGTGGTGCATGAGTAGGAGGCTGCCGCGGCTGCTCCACCTGGGCGTGGCACCACCCTCTGGTGTTGTCCCATGTTGCTGTGTAGAATTGGAATGATTGTATACACCTTTACATATCATACAGGAGGAGTTTGCATAAAAACAGTAGCTAATGCCACCACTGCTTTAGGCATTCAGGTCGATATTACGTTCAGTTCATGTAATCGGTCGTGTGTGTGTGTGTGTGTGTGTGTATGTGTGTATCAGTTTGAGTATCAAAAAGGATAACGGGTAGCCATTCATATGACTACAGAGGCAGTGTAAGATGGAGGCGTGGTGGCTGAGTGACAGTGTGGCTGTGGCTTTGTGGACACGGCTTAGCTGGCATTCTGTCCTCTTCCTGCTCCTCCAGTCATTTCGATGTGGATGGAGTGCCCGTGTTATAGGGGCAAACAGGGCCACAGGCAGGCCAATCAGAGCCCCAATGGCCACGCATGTAAAGGACAGAGAAGCCACAAGGAAAAATATTGCAGTCTTTAGAGGTGAATAGGGGGGGGGAGCAACTTAAGTGCCCCTCCCAACCTATGTGGCAGGAGCTGCGGTTGCCATGTGAACACATTGATTATTTAACAATTTGGACGAAGCCTGTGCCCCACGTTTGCCAATGTTCCGCGGGATTCTTTGTAGCTCTCCATTCCCAGGGGTCTTTAGCCTATTCAGAGCTACAGTGTGAGGGTGCGGTGCTGCTTGGATTTTACACAGACATCCCCCCTCTGACAATAGAAGACAACAGAAAGAAACAAGGAGATGCCATATTTGGACCACGTCGAAAACTGTACGCACAGAATGGCTTGGAAGTGCATTGATTGCTTTACCGATTTGGAGAGGGAATCTGAACAGATGGATGGAAATACAGACGGCGTGAGAGATGGAGAGTGTTGTATTGAGTGGGTTTTCATCACTTCTGGTGGTCAGTGGGGACTGGTGCTAACGGCCGGCCACAGTGCCAGTTCCCCTGGGGAGTAGCCTGGACTGTGTGTGTGTGTGTGTGTGTGTGTGTGTGTGTGTGTGTGTGTGTGTGTGTGTGTGTGTGTGTGTGTGTGTGTGTG
>JAVQIZ010082779.1:5000-36926 GCA_036023535.2 Galaxias brevipinnis
TTTTAACAGCTATGGCTATTCCTGCTTTTCGGTAAATGCTCTAATGGCCTCTGTCTTTGAATCTCCCACGCAGTATCGCGAGGAGCGCTTCCGCATGACCAGTGAGAGCACCAACCAGCGTGTCCTCTGGTGGTCCATCACCCAGACCCTCATCCTCATCGTCACCGGGATCTGGCAGATGAAGCACCTGAAGAGCTTCTTTGAGGCCAAGAAATTGGTTTAATTTACTCATTTTTTGTTTTTTTTGGGCCACAACCAAACGTAAACTGACTTGTAGCCACTGAATTGGAGTGGTTTGACTGCCCGCCACTGTACAAAGGATACAGGTCTGTCATTTTGATCAACCTGCTACAACTGAAGCGTTGCTTGACATTGGTGAACAGCAAGATCCACAACATAGTCCTATTTGTTGTTATAGATCTTTTGTTTTGTGTAATTCATCCAAGATGCTCTTATTTTGTAGGGGATTTTAACCCATAGCAGTGGAATGTTTATTGTTTGGGATTCTTTTCAAAAATATTTGAACAGATTTTTTTTTTCTTTCAATTAATTATCTTTGTTTGTACTTGAGAAGCTTACTCCAACTGATGCGATCTGAGGATGATATGAGGTAATCTAAATCTTTTCGTATAAGTGTCACTGATTTAAATTTGGGCTTAAATGTAAGACGGCTAAATTGATTTCAGGTAGCAATGCCGTTGTAAAATTACTTGAATGTCATTTCTCAGGATTTATAGTGTACACAACTGATTGACTGTCAAAGTCAGTGAGAGATGATAAACAAAACATAATTATGATTATGGGTGAAACGCCCCTTAAAGTTCTGAAAGAAGCAACATCCACCTAACATTCCTTTGTCTTATTTAGTTTTTCTTTCATTACGACAATAATCCAGAGCATCACACTTCACCATTGTGCTAAGGGGGCCTCAATTAGCACGTAATTAGTTCCAAAGATTACGATGAGTTATTGTTTGAATAACAAGGATCAAAAGGGAGTAGTAGTGTTAGTAACGTTTTGATACGGGGACATTTCAGTGGCAATCCTTCCCCTGTTCTGTTCACTTCCCTATCTGGCTTGATTTGCTACAATTACAGGAACATAACGTTCCGGTAAGACGTCATTATCTAGACTGGCGATGTTGTTCTCTAGACTGTGGATACAAGTTGTCAGTGGTCACATTAGTGACTACCATTGTTTGTAATTTGTCATGACTTTATTTCATTCCATATAGTTTCTGATCATAAATGTTAGACTGCTGTAGATATATTCTTGTTACTTGTCTATTAGTGACAGGATTCTATTTTGTAAATATTTACATTCACTACCAATTCCACATGAATGTCTGTCTTCTTGTTCTTTTGACAAGTATATCATACCGTTAGTGTTATAAATTAAGCTGGGTTTATTTATTGTGCTAGTGCATTACAATACAATGTTTTGCCAAGGTCAACAAATGGCTAGTTCCCTTAAATTCAGTATTGGTTACATCACATGGCATAGATAAACATTAAAGGTTTGAGGATGAACAAGCCATCAAACAGAAGAATTTAGGTAAACATATCAAATATTTCTATGATATTGGAATCAAGACACTTGTAATCAGATCTCATAAGCATGAGCATTACTCTCATCAACCTAGATTACCTATTTTCACATTCTTGAGTTTTTACAACATGAAATGAAATGTAAAATGTGAATCTTCAATTTTCTTTCAGTTTTAGTGTTGCTTGGATATGCTCATTACTATGTCTTCATTAAAGAATTTGGCCTACTTGCGTATAATTCCAAGATTGTCCTACTTTTTATAATTTTTCTGTGAGTTCACCTTATCTGGGGAGTATTTATTTTTTGCTAAATTACCCAGTTAACTTTAAAAATTCTAACTACATTACAAGTGAATGGTTGTCTGTACATACATCAAATGTCTCAATGGTCCATAGCTTAGTAGTTTTGATCAATTAAATAACAACTTTAAGGAATGAGGTTATTTTCAAATTCAGTAGCTAACTGGGTAATAAATCTTAGTGATTAAAAATAATACTACAGCAGCTGGTGTTGATTATCAGTTTATTGCTTGGCTTCCATCAAACTCCATAATCTTCGTCAGTTTTAATCAAACAGACAGAAAGTGGTTAAAAACAACCTTGTAACGTACGTAATTGTTTCAGTTTTTATTTTCAGATGATAGTGTTTATTTTCCTGGGAGAATATTGCACCTCCTCTTTACATTCATGAAAAACCACAGACACATTGTTTCATAACTAAAGTAACTCGTTTAAATCCTTTGTAGGATACACACAATCTCACTTCCTTTGCATAGCTTAATCCTATTTCAGATCACCTACTTAATACAGCAAAAGATTATTCATACCAAGATAATAATCCAAAACAAGAATTAAATAGTAATTTAAAACATTTACTTTTTGACAAGACTATACAAAACAATTTCATAAACTCACAATACTTGCACTCGTATAAAGGGATCCATATGTTTATTAAATCAAGTGATTCTTGAAACAAAAAAACAGTACATTAGTGTTGAACTCCTGATTTCTGAACACACGTATTTAAGATGTTTTTAGGGCTTCAATGAGACATTATAACAAAAATATCACATTCAAACACAATATAAGCCATACATTTGAAAGTCATGGGTAAGTAAAATGTGTGTTTTTGTTTAGTTAGTAGTAATTCGACTCTTGGCACAAAATGAATGGGCAGTAATGAATAAGCTTGAAACAAATGCTATTGTGTTGCTGTTTGTTAAAACAATTACTTTGTTAGCTTTATCTACAGAGGAAATTTTTTAAACAATGAAACATTTTTCAGCCTATATGCTCAATATAAATCATGAAAACACCAGAAATGAACTCAATTGGAAGGCCGATAAAGAAACATATTTTAAGACATAATGTGGAAACTCCACTTCACTCCTTTGATAATCTGTTTAATTTTTTTTTTCATTTCAGTCTCTGTGTGTTAAAACACCAGTGTTCTTTTCTTTTAAAGGTAGTTTGAAGGAAGATGATTTCAGTGTTCTGACACAGTAAGGTGCTCCATCTTTTTAGCTGCCTCCTCTGACACAACCTTTGACTTTTTCTCAGGGCTGGGCGTAGGGGTGTTGGCTGCACTGTTGGGGTAATCCCTGTTGCCGAAAATGGTACTGCCCACCCGCACGTTGGTGGCGCCCACTTCAATCTAGAGGACACACACAATGGAATTTTTATTCAGGGGCGGTTATAAACCAGCAAAATAATACTTTTATGAACAATGAATGAATATGGACCTTTGATATCCAAATTGTTTACTACAAACCTTGATGTGTGTACTAAGCATTGGAAACACTGCTGAGTGCACCGTACTGCATTTTCTCCTCTCATTTCATATTTATCAATTTTGTTAAATATTTTATTATGTTAAATAAATATTGTTGAAGCTATTTGAGATTGTTTTTGCAATGTAAAGCGCTTAACAAATAAAATGTATAACTATGTAAAGTGTTGCAGACTGTCGAACTCACAGCGTGTTCAAAGTCGGTTGACATGCCCATGCTCAGTTCCACATTCTCAAAAGGTAGTTTGAGATTGTCGCAGACTTCCTGTCGTCGACTCAAAAGCATCTGTGCACACACATGAAAACAAAATATGTAAAAAGTTCTATATAAGACACAGATGTATATATATTTTTTTCTTCACCCCACGTTCAGATACCTGAAAGTCTGGGTTGGGCCCGTTGCTAAGGTCATAGCCATAGCGACCGATGGTCATGAGGCCAGAGAAGTTCAGAGCTGTGCACTGGGAGAGGATGTGCTTCACCGTGTTGACGGTTTCCTCTGGGGGTAGACCATGCTTACCTGCAAGAGAAGAATCACGACACATCTGTTTTAATTGTACAACCACAACGACCATAATTCAGGTAATGGCCGTACTTAGCAATATAGCATGGATAAAAAAGGTGGCTCATTTTTGGTGAAAGGCTAATTTAATTTAGAAATTCATGGAGACACCTTTATTCACTTGACTGAAGATAACTGAAACATCTTATACGTTTTGATAAACAAACAGACAAACATTTGGTTTGAATTTCAAACACTAAATGAAAGTAAAAAACCTACTCTGTTCTCCACTGGTGTTGATCTGCACCATGATGTTTAGTCTCTGCGTGCTGGCCGCTCTCATCCGCTGCCACGAGCCGTTCACCTTGTCTGCCAGCTTAGCCGAGTCCACCGTCTCCACCATGTACAGGTGAGGCACCCCTGAGGAGGACGAGTGGGAGCATGGTGATGTGGGTGCATTTCACAGATAGGTGGCCCCAGTATGCTATTAAACTGGGTGGTGGAATGACAATTTGTGGTCCTGGTTCTCAGGTTAGTTAGTGAATCAAATAAATCATTAAGAGACGTGTTGGCACTGAGATTGGACAGACATGTGCACACCCAATCCCTAAACATTGGACTCACCCAGAAGTTTGTTGACGTTATTCTTTTGTAAGTGACCAATAAAATGCCATTTGATTTCTGGGCAAGATTCCAGTATCTTGATTAAAAAATAAATTAAAAAAAGAATGAGAAATAATACATTTATTATTTGATGTTGGTTGGAAAACAGGTGACAGTCTTATAAAAATAGTAACTTTGCCACCAAAATTCCATTGAACTATACCTGAGGATTCGAGGCCTTGTCAACAAGCTCATTTACCTAATGGACAGATAGAAAGAATAACAAAATCAGCTGAACTGACCAGATGTCACCCTTTAAGAACTGCTGAAATATGCTGGACAGCATCACATAATGTGCCCACAACTCACGTAGTTTTCTCCGAAGTCTCGCTGTCCATGTTGGTAGGCCTCTATAACCATCTCCGGTGGTTTCGTCTTGCTGACAGCTACCAAGCGGGGCGGCACAGCGGGCAATGTCTACGCAAGCAGAAGCATAAAGGAATGTGTACATTCGGAGAACTGCTTTTTGTGTATGGAATACGAGCATTTATAAATGTGTTGGAGCAAGTGTAGGGTGTAGGGGATTAGATTATGTTCAGTGAGACAGAGAGACAACACAAGTGATAAAATAGTGCAATTGAGGGCAAGGTGAATCTGTTGGCTAGATTTACACTTTGACTATAAAAAACCCCCACAAACAAGCTGCAACAGATCCACATTTATGATACAAGTGGGCAACAACTTTATTAAAATGATATGTGTAATGATCAAAATACTAGAGTACTTAATGGTATTTTCAAATATTGCCTCTCTTTATGACTGGCAGCTATTGTAAACGGAAGTTCTGATGGGAAGTTGTGCAACGAAGTACAAACAACCTGCAGGTGAATAGGAATGGCCACTAGCTGACTTTCTTCTAGAACGAGCAGCTAACTTTCAGCAAGCTTTACACGCTGACATGGAACAATTTTAAAACAAGCTGTAAATAGCGCTACTATAATTGGGTACACGACACGAGGGTTCGTAGTGGTGCTGCTGTCCGTCTAGCCTTGATTCAAAGGTTGAGATGCTTGCCTTATATAACGGCTTCGTGTACAAGGGACACGACTTTGCACAACGCTGAGTATTTTAAGTGTGACTGTCGACACATATATCCTGCCGATTGCCAACTCTCCATATATTACCTTTGGCCGACGTGCCGCCGCTTGGTTCACCCTGTCAACCACCGATTGTAAAGCCTTTCCAACCTCCTCCGACATTCCTACTTTCCACATACCGTCAAAGGAAAGCGACCGTGCGTAACACACTGGTGACGGTAGTTATCCTTCAAAGTAAAAGCCTCAATACAACATTTACATTGGTTGTTAGATAGTGACCTCATCTGGAGAACCTACAAATTACATTTAGCTGTGATCGCGTTTCCCTTTTTCGGACTAATACCTAAACAGAGGGATTTAAAGTAAAGATGCACACACCAGCAATTTAAAGAAAGTCACATTTATTCACACAAAAAAAAAATCACATTTGTTGAAATGTGTAATATTCATAAACCATTCAAATAAAACATGTTCTCTTCATTCCCCTAGAAAATAAGACTACAATTGAACAAAAACAATGCAAAAGACGTCATTCATTCAGGTATCCCCCTACAGCCGACAGCAGATCCTCTCATACTCTCTCCAAGGCCTCCAACATTATGATGCTGTTTCCTCTGATCACCTGTAAAAGGTAGACACACAATGTATGTATATAATATCCTTTTTTTTTTTTTACATTTGGAGCTCAACTTGGGGAAAAGTACTATGAAAAAAAATATATATTTCATAGTACTTTCTCCAAGTTGACCTCCAAATGTAACAGCTATGAATATAAAGTTTACTTGTATACGGAAAAATGCTATCTATGTACAGTGTCACCAAATCTTTAAATTTTACCATTTGACCAACATGTCCAACAAATAGCTGTACCAACACGAGTCAAACTAAAACATAAGTGAAATTGAGTTCTGTTGACGGACCACTTGGGAACATATCTATTAAAATGATTATCAATTTTAACCATTGAAACAGTTCAAGCACACGGAAAACAGATATGGGCATAGCAAACTTTTACACCATTACAAACGGGAAACATTGGGGTAGAAACGTAAGTAAGGGAGGAATGACAATATATGTGGAATATATGTATGTGGAATATATGTGGAATATACTGTGGCCAAAAAACCCAACACCTACTGGGTTATAGAGTTTTAATCATATTGTCACAAACGGTTTATTTCTAAAGTTCATTTCACTGCCATCAGAATGGAGAAACGTAAATTGTTAGGGCACCTTTACCTCAAAATGATCAACATGTTAAAAAACAATCTGTGAAGTGGTATATATATATACCGCCATACCCACTGTCCTAGCATTTCAGTTTACAGACAACATGAATACATTTAGAGAAAACAAGACTGTTTTATACTTAGCAGTAAGGAACTTTACAAGTTAGACTAGGCCATCAAACTATTTCTGTCTCTTAAACGATATACCAAGGTCAAGGAGATGGCAAAGTTCATGGGGGGGCACAACTAGGACAAAAGTGCATCTCGGCTGTAAACTTAGATACTGACCACCATGCCAATGCCATTCTGCTGACCTCCCGGTGCCATTTCTAAGCAGTCGTCCATCACCAGGTTCATGAAAGGGTCGAAGCCTCGCAGGATACCCTGGACATGTCTACCCCCATTAAGCTTCACTGAGAAACGGGGAAAGACAAGAACAGTCCGTTGGACGAGAAAAGTGAATGTTTTTGATGTAGTCGTTGAAATCACTGAAATGTGCATTGCAAGAAAAAATATTAATTATAAACATGAAATGCCTAACTATCCAATACACAGACAGCAAATTAAGCGTTGATAAAGACGAAGATGGCCTGCATCGCCGTTGGAGCATTCAGTTAAACTGCTGCTGGTTAACTAGATTTAGTAAGTTGACAAGAAAGACATGGCATAGTCCAATGTTAGGCCTTTGTTATGCAACTACGTTAATTTTACTCACATGAAAGCTTCTTGTCCATGAACCTAAAATGGAGAAATTGATTAAAGTATATTGCAATGACAATAAATGCACTTTTAAATAACAAATGCCAGTTCATTATGTTAACTAGATAGATAGCGTTAATGTAGGCTAATGTGTTTAAGCGGCTATTATTGTTGGCTAGCTGGCCTGCGTAGTTAATGGCGAAAATATCTAAGGTTGTTCTGGGAAAAACATCAGACCTATTCAACAGATCAGCTAGCAGCAAGAATTGATCAATTACTTACTTTTTCAACTCTGGTGGGTGAGCTTTGCTCATTTTGACTAGTGTCTTGGCGGGTTCGTAAGATTTTCGGTTCACAAAACCGCCGAAAGCATGTGTCGTATGATATACGGGTCTATAGCCGGAGAACACTGGCAGCACTTCCGCCTAATAATTCCGGGCAAAGGATTTGAGCACCATCATATGGCCGGGGGTGGAACTTCAGTAGGAAAGTATCGGTGATACAAAATGTGCAGACCGATATCTTATCTTGGGGAAAGAAGAAATAAAATAGCTATTATCTACACTGGCGGTGAGGAGCTAGTTGCTTCCCCACGCAGACCATGAAGCTTATTGGTCCGCAGGCGCAGTGTTCTTTAGAATAGCCTTCAACGTCATCAGACTGGGAAGGTAAGCGCCTTCTTATGTGCTCTTGGCAAACGAGTATAATCAGTATAATATTCAATATTAATGTCATTTATTCATTTAAAAAAACAAGCAGTTTTTGTGCACTGCTTGTAGCAAGATGGAATTTGTAAGTGCAACACAAAATATCACAATTATAAAGAAAACAAAAATTCTTTAATGAGAGAATATATTTTTAATGAGGTATTTTCTATAAAGGACCATAAACTGATATACAAAATAACTTTCCAAATTGGAACCTTCAACCCTTTTCTTTAACCATTCTCTCCACTTTTGTCACACTAGCATTTTGAACAGAGTTCCCAGGTCTGTAGTAGAAGCAAGTGGAAAAACTACAGAGCTGCTTTTACTGCATCTTTTTGCATAGCCAGGTAATGCTTCTCTAACACACACATCTAAAGGGAATGGAGCACAACTTCAAAAGGCAACTTACTTTTATCTAACCTAAACAGGCGTTTAGTATATTCATATACTTCTCATTTGGGTTTTATTCAAAGATAAACCTAACAACAAATTACAATCCCTCGTAGTGAACTGATTATTTGTTGAAAGTACTCAGACACCCACACACAAACAAACAAACCACCCCATTTGAAAGGTCATCCATCCTTTCAAAACTCATTGAGGAAAATGATTGGTACACATGGAAGGCTTACTAAGCATCGTCAAAGAAGTTACAGTAAATAAATCTAGCAAGTTTTTTTTATCCAAAGTGGTTTTAAAAAATATCTTCATGTTGTAACTTTAAAGATGGGTAGACATAACAACATTCAATCAGCAGTAAGGGTCAGTAAAACTACCATGACGCCTGCATACAGTCCAACTAACAGTTTAAAAAAGGTCTTCTCTGTTCTCTTCTTATACTCTAACCCTGGCTTAAGGCAACTAAAGTGATGGCGTTGAGAAGCAGATCTCAGTCTTTGTTGCCTTGGTAACTATGGTCTGCAGTGTTCCTCTCCTCGTCAACCCTGACTCGAAGGTGGTCTTGGCAGTGTTGTAGAAAAGCATCCAGCAACGAGAAGGCCCTCTGACAGGGTGAGCAGTGGTACAGTCTCTGTTTCTTGGAGCCCGGCCCTTTGACGACGTCCATTCCCTGGGTACAAACGCTGCAGTACCCCTGACGGGCCGAGGGCTGGTGGAGCTCCACGTGGTCTATCAGCTCTGACTGGAGAGAGAACACCTCGGCACAGGACGGGCAGGGGAACTCCCCATCCACATCTTCCTCCACTTTAGGCTCTTTCGGCGGCTTCCCCTGGCCCTGCCTGACCCCAAGCTTCACCGTCTTATCCACGCCTACATTGTTGTGGTGGTGGTTTTTAAGCTTTTTTGGTTTCTTTTCTGCCGCCGCCGTCTTGACTGGTCTTTGGTCGGCGTTCTGGGGCATGGCGTGCTGTTTGGCGTGCACCTGCAGCGACAGGTGGTGGAGGAAGATCCTGCCGCACACCAGGCACGGGTACGTCTCGTCCTTTCTCCTCTTGACGGGGGCGGGTTCCATCCTACCAGTGTCCTTGTCCCTGCTGTGTTTCTCTTTCCTGTGCATGTAGAGCTTGGCCGTGCCCACAAACACCATGTCACACGAGCGGCACGACAGCAGCTTCTGTTTGGACTTGGCGCTCACCTTGGCCGGTCTCTCTACTACGCGTTTCTGTTCGGCCTTGGGACTCCGTGTCCTCTGAACCACCAGGGTTTTTTTCTGGTGGCCGAAGCGCTGATGGCAGCTTAGTGCTGCCCCGGTCCGGAAAGTCTTAGAGCAGAGGGGGCACACTCTGGCCTTGCTGCCCGGCTCCGTGGTGTCCGAAGCGTCCGAGGGGCTCGACCTGGCTTCGGACACGGCGGGAGGAGAGTCGGCCGGCGGGCTGCTTCCATCCTCCACCGTCAACGGGGACGAGGGTTCACTGCAGCCAGCCTGCTGGTGGTAGAGCAAGGCCTGCTTCTGACTGAAGCCCCGCCCGCACGGCGCACAGGCGTATGGGCTGCAGTCGTGGCGGTGTGCATGTGGGAGAGGGGACTTGTCCCGGGGGCTCTCGGGGTCCGTGCAGGCCGAGCATGGAGCGCCGAGCTGGGACTCCCCGTGACAAACGTGACACGGAGGGGAATCGTGGATACACTTGTGCAGCTGCAGGGAGGAAAGCAAAGAGAACTGCTTGCCACAGGACAGGCACTGGTGAGGCTTGGGTAAGGCGTGTTCTCCTTCCTGGTGTTGTTGCAGCAGCTCTGTCATGTCCGAGAAACCGTGGCTGCACTCGACGCAACCGCATGTAGGCGAGTGAGACGTCAGTGGGTGCTGTCGGCTGTGACTACGGCTGTCTGATTTGTGTTCAGCGCGTGCTACTAGTTTGGCCAGCCTTGATAAGGTGTCTGCTGTCGGACGCGACCGTGCAAATGACTCCTGGACTTTTGTAGTATTCCAGTTGCATGGGGCCGCATCCATCCTCTTCCTTCCCTATGTTCCTATTTCAGGGGAAAGGGGGGTCCACAAACACTTAGATACACGCAATTCTGGTCAATGAAATACGTCGAGATCATTTGAAAACAATCACTATGAAGAGATGTTGAGATGTTAATGTCAAGATAATAGTTGCCTTGGTTTCACTAATATAGACTACACTTGCAATGGCAGTCATGAGAAGCAATATTAGCTAACGGTGGTAAGCAAGACCAGTGCAGATACAACACAAACAACGTTACTATCTAGGAAGTTCCCTCAACATTTTTATTTCAGGAACAAATGAGTTACTTTCCTTTTCTAGAACTTACGTTAATTAGTTGTTCAAGACCAGCTAAATTACGCAACAAGCTGATTGTTAGCTAACCTTTTAACTATGCTAGCCAATATTCCATTGACTCGTTTGATTTGTCTTTAGGTAGCACGCTAGCTTAACGATAACCGGATAGCTAACGTTAGCGCACTTGAAAAAACACAACACTGAAGCGAACGTCAACGAATAACGTCGTTAAGAACACATCGTCACGGATTAGCGTACTGTAGTGCTCCTTCTTTCATTATTAAGACCAACCTTACCGTTGCATTCAACCGAATTGAAGTGAAGGTAGCATAGCTCATATTTTTCAGAACCGATTTGTTAGGTAAATATAGGACTCTTCAACTTTTGATGTCCATCTAACATTAGCATCTGCGTGTTCCAAAGTGTCGACAAGTTTGTGTACTTCTTGTTGATCGACAAACCTAAGGACCACAAATCCCACAAGTCCCATCTGTTTCGCCACGCCCCTATCGTAGTTGAAGAAAACAGTTTATTCGAAGTTTGATCATTTTTGGTTTCCAAATTTTGAGATAGGCCTTCAGCCCCTTTGAAAAGTCCATCACCTAATATCAAAAATGTTAATAATTTGTTTGTTTGGTGTTTTGACCAAAGGACTTTAAGATGAACAAATTAATAAAAGTGTCACTTTTTTGTTGCATATCTATTTTTACAAAGATTTTATTTGTGTCTCTTTTAAATATCCATGCGTCAGTGAACTAAAACGTATTGCAGTTAATAACAACATGTTCATCTTTTTATATGGAGGACCAAAGCTGCCAAAATAAAAAATAAATACATAAATAAATAAAAGACTCAAAAATAAATACAATGCCATGGATTGTATTTTTCTTTGTATTACAGCCCCTATAATTTACTTTCCTATTTACATTTCTTTATTGCTTTTTACATTTCCTTTTACATTTGCTTTGCATTTCCCCTCCTATGTACTTCCAATTTACTTTTTTACTTCTGTATTACTTTCTTTAAACATTTCATCAGAAGTTGGTTTTTACATTTCCTTTTGGCATTTCCTTTTACATTTCTGTTTGCATTTCTCCTTCAGTATGCAAATGATGGGGCTGTCACAAAATGTGTCAAGGGGCCAACTTTTCGCCTATTGGTTGATCGACATCAGTAATTTTTTTAAACCAAGTACTGAAACAGTCTTATCTTCCTAATTTTTGTTAGGTTTAGTAAACGTTTATGAATAAATACAAATGAATAAATATAAAATAAAAGCATGAGCTCGTTGTTTAACCTGTCTAGCCACTACCCATAGTGCCTTTTCCTAGCTTGATTGCTAAGACTGAAAAATTAATGCACGGCCTACTTATTTGCATATTGAAGAAGAAACGCATACAGAAATGTAAAAGTGAATGCCAAAAGGAAATGTAAAAACCAACTTCTGAAGAAATGTTTAAAGAAAGTAATACCGAAATAAAAAAGTAAATTGGAAGTACATAGGAGTGGAAATGCAAAGCAAATGTAAAAGGAAATGTAAAAAGCAATAAAGAAATGTAAATAGGAAAGTAAATCAATAGGGGCTATAATACAAAGGAAAATACAATCCATGGCATTTTATTTATTTTTGAGTCATTTCTTTATTTATGTATTTATTTTTAATTTTGGCAGCTTGGGTCCTCCATAGTTTGGAGGGTGACGCTGTAAGCAGGAGGACCTAGGAGTGTGCACACAGCTGATTGACAGGCAGGTAGCCCTTACTCCTTGCAAAAACTCTCCTGATTGGTTGGGGATAGGCGTGTGCATGGCATCCCTAGATTTAAAAAAAAGCTGAATACAGGGCCCAGGGCGCACCTTCTCTCTAGGCATTTGGTTTAATGATATCCTGCAGGATGTATGTAATAAAGTAGAAAAACATAAAATTTTTTATTTAATGCTATAAATTCAAACTTACATACTGCACCTTTAATGTGTAAGTAAATACAACAAATCTTTTACTTTGTCCAATAATAGCTGGCAGTTGAGCGAAACCGGACTATTATTTGATTTCTTAAATTACATTTCAAAACATTAAAATAAATGAAATTTTAAATGTCAAATACAATTCAATTTCAGTTTCTAGGGGCACTAATAGTATTAGTAATACTCGAACAACAATGATCATCAAAACTCAAATTCACACTTTACTTAGCTAGTAGTATGACATTGCTGTTTAGTGTTTATCTCACCAGTCCTTGGTGCTTGATAAATTTTTCATAACTATCGATAAGTTCCTCATCGTCTTCAATATTTTGCGCCATTTAATAGCTTTCAATTTAGCTAGTTTAGCACAAAATCAAATATTTATATTAATGTAGTATGATCAATTACAACCGCTTCAAGCTACTTCAGATTTCTAACTAGTCTGTCAAATGTTGCTTGTAAATTTAACGAAAAGCACGTGTAAAGTTGCTAGGCAACAGGTAACACTGCAAAACATTTCTTCCGGTTCTATTGCTTCCGGTGTAAATACTTGATTCCGCCAGTGCATGTTGCTTGAGCTCGGCCTGGTAGCTATTCTAGCAAAAAATATAAATATATTTTATATCGTTACGTCAACGTATTTTGTCAGTTAGCAGAAATACAGTACTGGACTAACCTTCAGTGGCTCAAGTAAGTAGCAAGCAAGTATCTGGCACCAAGACAATTTGTACTAGCTAGGTACTTCCAGATAGCTATCGCGTTACTCGCTAACTTGGTACTGGTAGTACGAATTGAACGATTCATTGTTACATACTGGCCCAGTTATATAGCTCTAACTTTTAATTCCAGACCTAGTTAAACTACTTTCATATACCCATATCCCACACTTTAAGTTAATTCCATAATTAGGCTACGTTAGTTTCAATAACACTTGCTTATTAGCCGACCTAATGGTACTAATTCCTTGTGCAGACATTTCATTGTCAACTTAACTTAAACATGTCTTGCTGTTTGAATCCAGTTGTCCAAATGTCGGATCCAGGCTTGTTAATTAGCCCAACCACAAGTGTGGATGTGCCCAAATCTTCAAAGCAAGACATCAGTCACAGTGAGGCTACTTGTCAGGGCTGTCCTGGCAATCTTCAAACTGTCTCCAGAGATTCATCTGCCACAGAGGACCGTAGTGAGAACCCTCTCCTTGGTCTAAAGCTAGCTTCACACAACGTGCTGGAGAGAGCCCAGGAGACGGGAAGGGTCAAATGTTCTAAATGTGGTGGTTCAAGGATGTTCTTCTGCTACACATGCTGCTCATTAGTTGGGGTCAGCCACCAAGAAATCCCTGCAATCAAGGTCAGTATAAGGTCTAAAAGTGCTTGATTGTACTTGCATGGGAGCCTAGCCACTCAGACTAGGTGTCTAAAATAGCACTGTGCTCTTAATGAACAAAGGAAATGGATATTTTACAAAGGTGAAGACTAAAACTGTAATCAGTAGCATTGTTGAATTCCTGGACTGTTACATTACATTATTTTCCACTTTCCCAAGTACTCACAATTTATGTCTGTAAGCATCGTAAAAAAAGTTAATGACTGTCAATCAACTTAACATTTACGCCAGGACTCTACCAGAGCCTTTTACCTCTTATTACCAAAACTAAATGTTGTTCTTAATACTCTTTAATACTGAGTATCTGTAAGGAGTGGCACATTTTAAGTCGAATATCACATGTTTTCACTGCTAAAGACAACTAGGTTTATACCATACATTCTACCATTACCATAACCTTTCTGGTATCATGCAATACTTAATATATTCTTGGATATTTTTCAAAATGTGTGATTTTTTTTCTGTTCCTCATGGATTTTAGCTCCCTGTCAAGATAGACATAATCAAGCACCCTAATGAGACTGATGGCAAGAGTACTGCCATCCATGCCAAGATTCTTGCTCCTAATGATGTTACCATATATACTTACCCCTGCATTCCTGAATTTGAAGGTGAAAGGCACAAAGTTAGTTTATTTTATTGTCTTGTTTTGTTAATTATGCATTTATGTACTTTTGAGATTGGAATGACTTGGACTTTTGAAATATAGCCTTATTGATTTAACATGCTGTTCTGTGTTTCATCTAGGTGGTGTTGGTGTTTCCTGGTCCAGGATCAGTGACAATGGAGGAATTGATGCAGCAGTTACATCATAGTGGAAGGAAGTTTACAGATCTCGATGAACCCTGTCCAAAAAGGCTGAAAGAGGGGATACAAAATGAGACACATAATCCTCAGACCCCAGGGCCAGGGGGCTTAGCTGCAGCGGAGATGCTGATGGCGTGTCCCATCCAGAGGGTGGTCTTCATTGACAGCACATGGAACCAGACCAACAAGATCATCACAGACGAGAGACTACAGGGTAAATTAGAACAGAGTGCTTGTTTTTGAGTGTCCTGCAAAGGGGAGAAAGTAGCTCACTCATCACCTGGATTATTGTTTTATCCTATTACGTCACTACCTATTTGATTTGTGTATTGCGACTGATGGTATTTCTTCATGTACAGCTTTGCTTCAGGTGGAGCTGAAGACAAGAAAAACATGTTTCTGGCGCCATCAAAAGGGTTCCCCAGACACATACCTGGCCACAATTGAGGCGATATACTACTTTTTAAAGGACTACCATGAACAGTGTCTCAATCAGAAATACTGTGGAGAATATGATAACCTACTATTCTTCTACTCTTACCTGCACTCGTTAATAAACAAGGCCAAGACTTCTGCTGGAAGACTCTGAAGCACACAAGATAAAAACAAAGACCACCCGTATTATGTAATGGGTGCTAAGATCCAACACAATGAGTTGAAGGATGAAAATAAAACTATCAATCCTACATTGGGTCTCTGGTTTGTTTTCCATGTGTTCAAAGCAACCATCCATAAATTTAATCTTCAAAAAAATAAATCCATAGTCTCAATAATTCTACTATATTTTTTGTAGAAGTGTCGGGAGTGGGATTACAGTGTTCAAGGTCGTATATTGTGATCAAGGGATTGTAATAGTTTAAAGTCAGTGCAACAGCCAATGTGGTGAACCAAACATATTTCTGACAACATTTATAAAGGCTTTATTTACAATAACATGCAAGCATCTCAGTTTCTTTAATTTCAACAACAGAAATCCTGAGTTTTTGGCATCTAAATTGCGATATTAAAATAGTTATTTGTTACAATTTAACATTCCTAATAAATATTTGTCAAACTAATGGGAAAAGATGACATTTCTAAAATTAACAAAGATAAATCATGAACCTGCATAGCTAAGAACAGATTAAATGATAAAGGGTGGGGATGTGTCAGAGCTAGTAGTAGGCCTCTCGGATCTTGGCCTGGAGGCTGTCACATGTCTTTTTGGCATCTCCCAGTAACATGGATGTATTTGGTTTATAGAAAATTGGGTTGTCCACTGCAGCATAGCCCACACCTAGAGTACGCTTCATCACAATCACCTAGAGAGGAATTTGTTATGGGTTTGTGCTTGCACATCTCACTGGTAAAATATGTTGTTAATGTATAGAGAGACCAACCTGTTTGGACTTCCAGACCTCCAGGACTGGCATGCCAGCAATGATGGAGTTGGGGTCCTCCTGTGCTGCAGAGTTGACAGTGTCGTTGGCACCAATGACCAGCGTCAGGTCTGTCTCTGTATCAAACATACATAAGCATAATTGTATATTTCATAAAACACAAGTACCTTCAGAACTGTTGATGAACAGCTTGGATTAACTGAGTTATTAAATTTTTCCCAGCGTCATACTTATCTTCCTTTAATAAACAGAAACATGTGTCTCTGAGACGATTCCTGGCTGCTGTGAAAATAGCCAGTTGCCTTGATACGTGGCATTTCAAAACATTAGACAATCAGCATTCACTTAATCAGTTCTAAGATCAAAGGGGTGTATTTATTGCACTTTTTCAGATCAAGTAAAACCACCACCTTCTCTGAGATTCCACCTGAGATTAAAGCAAGCCAAGGTAACTTGGCTCAGCGGGCTCTGCATGAGGTAAGGTGCATCATTAAATGTAGGACCAGGTACGCCCCTCTTCTCTATACAAAGTGTTTTCCATTGAATCAATGTAAATATATGTACCAGGGAAGTCGTCATTGATCTCGTCCATCTCAAGCACCACATCGTATGGAACACCAGCCTCTGCCAGGAGAACATTTAGCTGGCCTGGCATACGGCCTGCCACTGGGTGGATTCCAAACCTGTCAAGGCACCAGGCCAACATAATCATCATTGAACTGTTGGAAGTAAATATTGTCTGGGACAGCTATGAAATAACTTTACAGCATTGTACTTTATTTAGATAATAGATGTTTCACACTTAGATATATTAAGACCAGATGTGTTTTGTGTCCTATAATTACAAAAAGACAGATCATTTGTAAACGGTAAATTGCGGGATTTTTTGGTGTTCAGCCAAGCTAAAGTAATTTGTAGATCTGACTGATGTGGATATTTACAGAATTTGATACTACATTAATAGAATCATGGCTGTAGCTGGAGGAGCAGACATACCTGACACTTTTTCCCTGCTCTTTCAACATCTTCACCATGTCAGCAATAGGGTACTGAGCTTTGGCGGCACACAGGCCCCAACCTGTTCATGCACACACACACACGCCTTTCTGTTATATCATAGTCATAATAGACAGATATCATAACGCAATATAAACCATTGTATTGGGCTGAGCACAAATTCTCAATGAATATAACTCAAATGCAGGCAAATATATGTCTCTGGGGCCAGAGAAATAACCCAGTGAATGTAGATAGCCGGTTTGGAAAGGTGAATGGATGGTGGATGGGGAAGTGAACAGGCAACAGTTTAAACAGTTCAAATGTAGAAATTATGTAAATTGTTTTGACCTCCATAACGACTGATAATTTGCCCCCCAATGGTTGCAGACCGAGACACTACTGTAACAAAAAAAAACTGAGCTCTCTGCTCACCAAAATTGTTAAAAAATATTATTAATTCACTGAAATTCCTTTGAGGAGAAACTGCATGGTCTACTGCCCCATCAGACACTCCTCTTCTCTCTATCCCTAGCTCCACTGCTGTGTGTTAGAGGAGCGGAATGGTCTGGGAGACATTACTAAAAGTGGTTGTGTGTGTCTGCGCACGCATTTGTAAAACCTGCGTGCAAGGAACCCCCGGTTTTGGCACGGGAGTAGCCCATGTTTGACCCTAGTAGTCAGGCATGTTGCCTTGAGATAAAGGCACATTGCTGCCTACTGCTGTGGTGGTAAATTGAGCCACTAATCAAGTCACTTTGGAACAGTCAGCCACAGTCACCTCTAACCCTTATATCCTCTAACTCCGCAGGCAACTGTAGCATTCGGTTACCCCCCCCCCCTTCTCTATGCTGGTGTGGTACTGCCTTCCGTGGTACAGAGAAGACCAACTTTGTCTTGAATTGCTACTATAATCAGACCAATGTGTCAGACTATACTTTAGTGTCCTCACAGATGTTTGGAAAAGAGGGGAACTCCGAAACAAAGCACATTGAATGGTGTCCTTTGAGGTCAGATTCCTTTGACACTGCCTCACCTCTATGATCTATCAGACCATCTTTACAACTCACAAGTCTTTGATATTGTTTTGAATGCATTCTCCTAACACCCATTTCATAAAAACAGAGTAAAGGGCAAAGTTTCTTACAACTGTATATAATCTGTACCCATCACCATGAGAATTACCTGTGGGGTTTAGTTTTTAATGAAATAGTGTGCTTGGTCATATTTGCAGCATATGTCTGACTGTTTTTTCTGACTGTGGGGGGGGGGAGAGAGCACAATTGCCTGGACGAACAGCTCCATCTTATGGCTTTGATTTGCTTCATCTCAGAAAGAACTGCACATTGGGATCATACACTGCGACCTTTCATCAACCTAACCACCATATTCCTAACTAGGCTACCTCTTTCTTCTTTACTCCTGTCTGCTTTGTGGAGTATGGTAGTGCTATTTACAAGATGTTACATGTTTATAAATGTATATTTTCTGTGGTGGTACAAACAGAGTTGTAACAGTATTGACAATTCATAATTTCGATAATGCCACGCAATATTATTTCGGAAGATGAACCCTGCTGTTTGGGTTTGGTATCTGGAGGACCAAAGGAAGTCTGACTGCACACGAGCGCACCACCGGTGACTGTGTAATCTGACCTCACGCCTCCCTTCCCTTCTGACTGGTTGACAGAAGTGTGTGTGTGTGTGTGTGTGTGTGTGTGTGTGTGAGAGAGAGTGTGTGTGTGTACCTGGTGTGATGATGATGCTGTTGGCTTCTCTGATCAGCTCAATTGACTGGTCCACATTGACTTCAGTGTGAGTGCCAACTATCTCCATGGGCTTGCCCCCCGCTGTGGAGGTGGTACCGTACCCACCTAGGATCACATTAGGCAGGGAACGATTCATTGCCTGGTAGGAGAGGGAAAATTCAGACAACCCACTATTACAAACAGACAATTGAAAATAATGACATTGATGTTAGTAATGTATAGTTTGAAACATGTATGTTGTGTGTTTGTGTGTTTATGTGTGTTTACACTCACAACACACATGATGTAGGAGAGAATGGCACCAGAGGAGCCAATCAGAGCTCCAACAATTGTCATAAGGTTGTTGTCCAATAGGAAGCCTTCTGCACAGAGAGCCCACCCAGAGTAGCTGTTCAGAACGGTGATGACAACAGGCATGTCAGCGCCCCCGATGGCTGCTGTCAGCGTCACACCCTGTAGAAAACAGATGAAGAACAAACCTGACTGTTTATCTTCGCACTGCTGCTGTTTTGAACTACATTTTGTTATGATTTAAAGGTGCATTAAAGTCTGTAGGGAGATTTTGAAATACTTTCAGGTTTTTTTCCTCATTGGGATTGAGATTGTTTTTTTAATCATACGGCTACTTCCAGTCAGTCCTTCAATTGCCGTGATCTTACCATTATGGTAGATAGGCCGGACACTCCTACTAGACAGCCCATGCCAGTGGTATAGTCGGAGCTGAGCATGAAGGGCACCATGCCGCCCACCGATGCTGCCATCAGACCAGCGTTCAACATGTGCCGCCCCGGCAACATCAACGGGGCAGAGTTCAGAACGCCTACGGAAACAAGAAAAGTAAGAACAGATCAGAGTAAAGAACAATCAAAATTATCAATGTGTGTGTGTGTGTGTGGGGGGGGGGGCATGTGTGCACACAGGCTAACATAATTGTCAAGCACAAAAGACTTCTGATCTAGTTAAGGTTTCATTCAAATAAATGAAACCTGTCAACAGATCAGAGGGCTTGGATTTGACAAAATGAAACATGTCAGTTGACTTCAGTGTTGTTTGCGGGAATGTCCTCAAAGCCCTCAGGCGAGGCCAATAATCAGTTGTGTGAGAGTCTGTCCCATGCCCAGCTTAGACAGTACTGGCAACCAGTCAGCCCAGGCCAGCCCATAGATACGTCCCAGAAAGGCTATCGTGTGTCATGTGTTCCTCTTTGTCAGTCACACCGCAATCAGAAGGAACAGATCCAAACACACACAAAACACACACAAGCACAATTTAGGGATGGATTTAGCGTAGGATCTTTGGCTTTAACCAAATCAAAGGATGCAATCAGTACCAGAAGATGGAGAGCTCAGACTCAAGGTATTTGTGTCTGCGCATCTGTCTGTCTGTCTGTCTGTCTCTTGGTGCGACAGCTTGTCTTTACGATTTGAAACCATGCATTTACAAATACAGCACCAACTATTTAAATAACTGCGATGTTAGCTGTAAAGTACATGATTATCAGGAAAGATGCCGTACCTTGCAGCTTGCCGTAGGCCACCAGTGATCCACTGAAGGTCACTCCGCCGATGTAAGTACCCAGGTAAGCCACAGTTTTGACCATGTTGGCCGCAGGGTGAGTGTCCAGATGGGGGAACTCTATCATATACTCTGCCACACAGGTGAGCACGGCTGCCAGCCCCACTAGACTGTGGAAGGCCGCCACGAGCTGAGGCAGGTCAGTGATCTCAATACGCTTAGCGATGGTCAGACCTGAAGGCATTTCAATACTTTAAACATGAGAACACTGTATACTTAGTAAACAAGACAATATCTGTTTCAAGTGACTTTTAGAATTCGTACTGCTGATTGACTTCAATAAACAAATATTCTTGATTCACTCTGTAGTGTTTTCAGGTTAATGCAAATGTGTTGTGCAAGGGTGACTTATAACAACTTAAATATAATTTTGGTTGTCAGTAAGTGTGTGAGTGGGTGCCCGCCGGTTTGTACGTGTGTGTCTGCAAGCTGTCAAGAGCTGAGAAAACATTACTCATCATATAACCATAAAGGGAAAGTCAAAAAGAACACTGAGACGTGAAGATATCGATTTTAATATCACTAAATGTGGACACAATCAGATACATCGATATTTTGTCAAATTTCTGATAAATTGCAAATATCGATGGAGATTGAAATTGATTACAAGTGAACTTATTTTTCATGATTTATGGTTTTATAGATTCATAAACTATTGTAGAGTATTGAGTTTCAGGCAATTTTATTTTGACTCCTTTATGTAATTTTAGGTAAATTTCCAACCTTTATCATGCATAGATGAATGGGATGTCAGCCACCATCAGCTACTACTGTATAATGTACAGTATATTGGCAAAGGCCACTTACCAAGAGTTCCTCCAGTGGCCATGGCCAGCGACATCTGGGACAGAAGCTCTGGGGAGGGTTTAAGGGAGCCCAGGGTTGCAGCGATGCCGCCTGCCACCCCCATCATGCCCAGGGTGTTCCCCAGGCGGCTGGTGCTCTGGGTGGACAGGCCGGCCAGCGCCCCCACACAACACATACCTGACCCCAGGTACATCATCTAGCAGCAAACAGGACGATCAAATCACATGGGAAACCTTAAAGCAACATTCCTTTATCTGAAGAATGGTTAGAAAATATAATTTATCAATGCATCAAACGCGACTACAATATCTCTTAGGTCACCTGTTCAATGTTGTATCCAGCTGCTAGTGATGCTCCGTAGCCCCCAACAAAGGCGGCCCCGGGCAGGGCATACAGGTAGTTATACTCCGGTGGGTCAGTGGGGCGCTTGAACATGTCCAACATTCTCTGAGTGATCTGGAAACCACCTGGAGGCAGGACATAAACAACACATACAATATGGCCAGGAGAAGCTAATTAGTGATTTTAATATATATTATATAATTAGCAAATGTATAAGTGACAAGCGTGTGTGTGTTTAGTGTGTCTGGGCAGGTGAGGGCCAGACCAGCAATGTTGATGGAGGACACAAAGGCTGCAGCCAGAGCCAGACTCTGAGGCAAGCCCGAGGGGGTGAGTCCTCCCCCCATCAGGGCCAGACCTCCTACTGCTGTCAGACCTGGGAAAGAGAAAAGAAAGCAAAGGGCTATTATACGTTCTGACCAAAGACAACTACTAATGTGCACGAACGATGACCTGCTTGACCTCCGACCTGAGATGGCATTGGTAACAGACATGAGTGGGGAGTGCAGGGCAGGGGTGACCCCCCACACAGTGTGATATCCCACAATTCCAGCCAGGCCAAACGTTGTCACCATCTGAGTGAACGCCGCATTGGGAGCCATGACGCCCAGAGCAAGACAGGTGGCCAAACCTACGGGGACAGGATCAGCTCAGTCTATGGGATTTACATGCTTCTCTGGATCTTTGTTATGGTTGGGATGTGTGTGTGTGTGTGTGTGTGTGTGTATGGGTCTAACCTCCTGTATACATGCTGGCATTGGTCAAGGTCTGTTTGAATGGGGAGATTTCTGCCGCCTTCTCAGCTTGTATCTCTGCCACTGTCTTTTGTTTGACCGGGGCTGAAGGGGGGGAGGTTTTGGGGAGGGGAGCCGGGAATAGGTTCTTCCCCTCCTGAAAGTTGAAAAACAGAGAATAGAAGGAGACATTACAACACCAAAAAGTTTGGTGGAACAAGAGAGAAAGATTTTGAGGAAATTTATGTGAAATTCACTGCATACTCAAGTTTTGTTCAATCATATGGGATACTGATCCATAAAAAATATTTCACAAAACACATGGCTTTTATAAAACATATATCCTGAGCAATTCTTAGTTTAAGAGTTAGTCAACTTTTATGACTCACATGGTTTGCAAGCTTTCCTTGCCATAAACAATGTGTCAAAGGCGAAACTCCAGCGAAAAGCATGAAAAACCTCATGCCTTGACACCTACATGAGCCTCATCTAACTGTACTGGTGCCAGTAACTGACCTGGGTAGCCAACAGAGACCAACCTTCATGATCAGTGTCCCCCTGACGACGTGGTCAGCCGTTCCGTAGTCAAACTCCTCCTTGGGCTCGTAGTGGAAGTACTCCTTGTCTGGGCTGATGCCTCTCAGCAGTTTCAGCACGTTGTTGGAGTAGAGGGTGCTTGCCTGGCTGGGCATACGACTGGGCAGGTCTGTGTAACCGATGTGTGTCACACCCTGGGAGGATAAACACATACCTTGTAGGATAAGCCAACCAATCTAGAAATCTGTCGGTGAAATAGTTTGGGGCAAGGAATTGATCGTGTGCGGTTGGAGGAGGCCATATCTCTTGCCTCAGTCTTTCCGTATTTTAAAATTGCCTTTGGGCAAAGCTATTGTTCTGAACAAAACAGTTATATACACTAATTTCTTGTTACACATAGTCTGCCTAAATGCATGCTTTCAATTATTTCTTTAATCTTGGTCTTTCTATAGGTCAAACACACACAGCCCCATGTTGCAGTAGTGCAGTAGGTTGTCACCTTGTGAACATACAGCTCCCCAGGCTTGATGGTTTCAATATTGCCCCCTGCCTCAGCCGCAAGGTCCACCACCACTGAGCCATCCTTCATACTCTCAATCATCTCCTTTTTGATAAGGATGGGGGCCCGCTTTCCTAGTTTAGGTGAGAGAAGACAATTGGGGTCACAAAACAAGTGAGACAGAAACTAGTATTTTAATTATTGTGAAAATATAATAGACAGGTTCAGAATATTTAAACCCAGGCTCTATCCATGGCAATGCTTTTTTATCTTGCTTTGATATGGATTAAAGTCACAGTGACTCAAATTAAATAATATTATTTCTAAATGACTGGAGATTAGCTTTTTTTTACTGCAGTTTTTGTTGTGATTGATGTCAGTTTTGTGGTTGTGGTAACTCATTGCCCTATTAGAACCCATTAAGCTAAATGTACCACCCAATTTCACAGAGATAGAACACCACCATCGATTGATTTCCACGGCATGCTTGAAGTGTTTTAGATGGAACGGTATCCTTAAACTGTGATTGAGTGTGGTCACCTGGAATAAGAGCAGTGGTGATGATGATGTCAACCTCTTTACATTGCTTGGCAAACAGAGCCATCTCTGCCTCAATAAACTCCTTGGACATCTCCTTGGCATAACCTCCAACACCGTCCCCAGACTCTGCCACCTCCACCTCTAGAGGCTCGGCTCCAAATGATTTGAACTGTTCCAGAGCTGCTGGTCTTGTAGTGGAATGGAATCATCAGTTTTCATCTTCATTAAAAACATCACAGGCGCTAAATCATTGCTGTATGCATTCATTAGAATTGAAATGACCAAAGAGCAATAATTACAACCTTAAAGATAGTTCTAATAAATGGTACCTGGTGTCAAAACCTCTAACTATGGCTCCCATAGACTTGGCTGCTCCTGCTGCCGCCAATCCAGCCACTCCACCACCGATGACTAAGACCTACCAGCAGGATGGTAATCCATATGTTTACCTTCTATTCTCAGTGTCACAATTACATAAAGACAATGGCTCTAAGTGTATTCACTTTTACATGGAGGTACATTTGAGTTACGCTTTCCTAGAGCTCACTCAGAAGACAGATCAGTAAGGGAAAGCGGTTACCTTGGCTGGTGGCACTTTTCCAGCTGCAGTGATCTGACCAGTGAAGAATCTGCCAAAGTGGTTAGCAGCTAGAACCACAGCCTTGTACCTTTAAATAGAACACATACAAACATAATCTACAAGAAATACGCAGTATACATGCTGAATTGTGTGTGTGTGTGTGTGTGTGTGTGTGTGTGTTTCCTACCCTGCAATGTTGGCCATGGAGCTAAGAGCATCATAACCCTGTGCAATGGTGACCCTGGGCACCTGGTCCATGGCCAACACGTTGCACTGTCTCTCTGAGAGCTTCTGCATCAGGTCAGGGTTCTGGGCTGGATAAATGAAGCTCACCAGGGTGGACTTTGGTTTTAGCATCTCTACCTCATGCGCCCCAAGAGCCTCATTCAACACTGGAGCACGAACCTTTAATGTAGCAAGAGATATACACCACAGTTATAAAAGATGGATTATTTGTTGGTGCGCAAAAGAAAATGTACCCCTTGTTTTGCAGAGGACCAATAATGGCCTTTTAAGACAAGTGACTGTATTGGTCAGCAAATAGGACTATACCAAAACTGACCTTAAGGATCAGGTCTGAGTCGAACGCTCCCTTGGTGTTGGTGATTGTAGCTCCCGCATCTTTGTACTGCTGGTCTGAGAACTTGGCCTCGTCTCCGGCTCCACTCTCCACCTGTACCTTGAAGCCCTGTTTGACAAGCGCCTGCACCCCCACAGGTGATAGCGCCACACGGCGCTCATTCGTAAAGATCTCCTTGGGGACACCGACCACTAGGTCCTTGTACAGCACTCCTGTTGAAACCAATAAGCAATATGTTTTCATGAAACACACAGATATACCAGGAACACACCTGATTGTGCTTAGGCTGGTGAAACTAATGTGCAACTACCAAAAGGTATTTTTTATGCATTCCGGGATTATAGTTGGTCTAAGGCAAAAGCTAAGAAAAATTGTTAAAAGGAAAAAAGACAGTATAGTTGGAGGGCAGAGGTGTATTTTTTATGCCATGTTTTGCAACGGGGCACCATGGATGTACAGCTTAGATAAGACTGGATGGTGGGAACAGGCTCAGGTTTCACATATCTCTCACACAGCACGGTGACCTCGCCGCCATGGAGACATTAATAGCAGCTGATTGGCTGGGAGCCATACTCGGCAATGAGGCCTTCACTGCCTCTCAGACATGCTCGAAAGACCATGTTAATGGTCTGATTAAAATAATATAGTATCACACACACACTTAACAAATTCTTATCTGGGCACTACCACCAACCTTAAGATTATGTAGGAGTGTGTGTGGCCAAGATCTGCTATGGCACAATAAGAACTGCATTTCACCTTTAATTGACCTTTCTTATAAGGTCATAAAAGTTAGCATTTATGATGCAGATTGTGCACAGCTAAGCTGCTTCGATGCTAAGTTTCCTATTTTGGCCAGCTAAAATAACTCTGATCTAAAGGGGGTTTCCACTCTTTCAGCCAGACTAGAGCATGTCCTTAAATGAACCTATTGTTGTGATCCTTTGGCAGGAGTAGAGAGAGTTGTTATAAACATAAAACACCGGGGCTGGTCTTCCTTCTACACGCATAAATACAAGACAGAAAGATCAGGATCAAGCTGGGTCCTACCTTTTGAGGTCTGTTGGTCCCACAGTACAGGGAAGGTCCTAAAAGACCTACTCGCAGGTATCCTTTGACGAATACTTTGCTGGAGCAAGGTGACAGAGGAGTTGGAAACACAGCGCACGAGGGCTGACATGGTTACTGAGGGACTTTCCTGTGCCTCCGCTCACTGGCTCTTGGATACACAGACACACAGGTAGATAGGAGATCAACAGTACTTAAGATTGCAGATCCTAAAGCATATTGTACTGACCCAGAACGTCCTGAGCCCACACACCGACGCACTCAAAGGCCTGGAAAAGGCAGAGTGACATTTCAGCTTTACAGGACACGACACTCAGGTCCCAGGGTTGGTTAAACACTCCAGGACATTCGCGAGATCTGGAAACATGACGGCGGAGTGGGAGACCGTGCCAAGACACTCCTGGCTTTTCTAGACAGAGGGCAGCAGCAGAGATATTGTATACAAATGCCATATTGTGGGTTAAGGAAGGACAGGAGCTCAGGAGAGATTTCTAAAACCAAGACAAATTACACACCCACATAACTACACGTGTCCTCTGTGTGGACACATGGTACCTGGCTGTAACATATTTCTAAACCTCTGGCTTATAGTGAGATATTGCAAAAACGTACTTTAACCGTGGTTGATATATTTTAAAAAACACATGGGAAAAATCTGTTACTAACCTAGAACAAAAATAATCAGGTTACCTGTTTGATTAGTGTGACCTTCACTGCTGCAAGCCAGGCCAGTGCTCCATTATCACACAGGTACCCCTGTCTGCCTCTATCTGACTGGAGAAAAACAGTACAGAGACTACCACAACAGCTTGACTTGACAAGGAACTTTATTTGATCTCCTCACGCCAATATATCCTGTCGCATAATCTAATGTCAAGACATACATGCTCAATTTCAGATAGGCCCTGTTGATGGAAACATGGTATTTATTTTATTCTTTACTTGGGTAAAGTTTGACGTTGTTAGTGCCCTACCAATAAACTACACATGGTGGCGCCAATGCATCACTTTTTAAAGGAGGTACGAAACAACAAATTGGCCGACTACAACTATACCTGAGTTATAGGATGACTTGGTCAAAGTCAAGTTTATTCAACAAAAAATATCATTGTTAATAATTTTATGTAATTACTAAGTAACAATTTAGCTAACAATTGAAATTATTACCATGAATAAAAAAAGTATTTGTTTCTCGGTGGAAGGAAATGGTTGGCCACCATGTTTTTCTGCGACACATGAGTTTTGTGTACATGCCATAGAAAACCGACTGGAGTTGAGTAATTGGGAAGGATTCCGGTCGTAAGGATAATTAGTAAATTTTTGTAAATTAGTAAATTTTTTGTATGTATTTAGCTAACCCAAGGAATGTATTCGAGCAAAGATATTTGCGCTGACGCTTGTAATAGTACACTTAGGTTATCCTAGTATTAGCTTCATAGCCAATAAGACACTCGCTATCGAATATTCACGTGCGATTGTTCATCCCACAGGACATTTCATGTGGTGGCTAATATGTCTCTTAAAGTGTTATCAGTGGAGTCATCCGACCAAGGATCACAGAGATGTAGAATGGGACCAGGTCTGATGACCAGACTGGGACTACGCCTGGGTTGCCCTGTCTTGGTGTCTGTCCCTAGTGGAGCATGCCTCTGCACCGCTTGGCCCAGACCTGACCGGGCAGAGGGCTTCCTACAGATTGACTCTAAATGTGTATCACCCAGTCTTCTCTTCCAGCCGCTTATACTTCACCTCCTTAGCCCAAGCCAGCTCACACCTATTGAATGTCCTAAACTGCGAAGCGTCATGGTAACTGTGATAGTCCATAGTGTGGAGTTGAGAAAAAACACATTTTCAAATTTTATTCACGAACTCGTGAAAGACTTATTAAAAGGAGTCTATGTGCACAAGAAGCATGTGGTGAATGTTGCAGATTTTGACACAGAAATCCAAAATGTAGTTGTTGAGGAAATCAACCATGATTCTACTGAGGCCGGTGTGGTCACTTCAAAGACCAGTGTACAGATAGCTGGCATCCAAACTCTCAGACATTACCGAGGACAGCTTCAGGACCGGACCAGTGTTCCTTTGGGAGGCCTAGAAGAAGTTAGTAGATCTGGAGTATATGCAAACATTTCTTAAAGGAAATTTGAATACATCTGCACCAGCATTAGAACAAAAATATTTGAAGGTAGTTTAAGTGCAATCGTTACTTTGTCTTGTTTAACATTGAACATCTGTCAAAATCTTATTTCAGGTCAAAGCCTCGCTTAAAGAGATGCTCCGACTGCCCCTATTGTATCCAGGTACCCTGGGGTCTCTGGGTATCTCCTGCCCCAGAGGAGTGCTTCTTGTTGGGCCTCCTGGTGTGGGGAAGACCCTGTTGGTACGCAACATAGTTGGAGAGGTGGGCGCCAGCTTGATAGTGATCAGAGGACCGGAGGTACCTTTTCACTTTAAACACAACTCTATTATAACTGTAAGGACCACTATAAATGTTGTTAGTGCACAATTGATGTGCAATTTAGTGACAATTTATTGCACTGTTCCATTGCAGATAGTTGGGTCTCGGCCAGGTGAGAGTGAGGAGAGTCTGCGGGCTGTATTTGACCGGGCCCGGGCTGCGGCCGAGGAGGGACCCTGTGTGTTGTTCCTAGATGAGCTGGACTCTCTGTGTCCTAGGAGAACAGGCTCATCAGCGCCAGAAAACCGCCTGGTAGCACAGCTGCTCACACTCATGGATGGAATCAGCCAATCCGATCGCTTCCTTATAGTTGGTGCCACCAATCGGCCAGATAGCCTAGACCCAGCACTGCGAAGACCTGGCCGGTTTGATAGAGAGGTGTGAATGTGAATGATGGAACTCTTGGCAATAAGTTGATATACTTATGGTTAGGTACTAATGTCATAGCCCTCCTTCTTCAAGGTCATCATTGGTGCCCCCACATTGCAGCAGAGAGCAGCCATCCTATCTGTGCTTTGTGACAAAATGCCAGTGTGTGCCAGTGTAGACATGGCAGAGCTAGCACACAGAACCACAGGGTATGTAGGAGCAGACCTTGGCGCCTTGTGCAGGGAGGCTGCCATGCAGGCAATTCGCCACAACTCCCAGGTAATACAGCATGCCCCACACATGCACAATGTCTGCCACCCTCAAAATGCCTTAAATAATAAATACTTCAGTTTTCAGATTTATCATGAAGGTACCAAGGGACCATGGGTTTCTATATTTTCCACCCCCTGTATGCCTGATTCAGTTAGGAATAATATCCATGGGTCGTAGAACTCATAGAAAAACACAGAAGTTTGTAGAATTACAGTTGTACGTTTAATGGAAAACATCTTTGCAAGTGTTTTTTTTTGTGCTTAGGATTCAGAAAAGCAAGTGGTGGATATGCAACACTTCCAGGCAGCCCTGAAGCTGGTACGCCCCTCTTGCCTGAGGAGCAGCCTGGGGAGGACAGAGCTCTCTCCTATCTCCTGGGAGCAGATAGGAGGCCTGGAGGATGTCAAGCTCAAACTTAGACAGGTACCACCTTGCATTGAGTAATACTGCAGATGTAGCCACCTCCATTCACCCCCCCCCCCCCCCTAATTTTAGAAAGCCTAGTGTTTTTTAGCTTTTGGTTTTGGTTTGAAATAGCAGTTATTTTCTGTCTTGGCTAACTTAAGACCCCTCATTTTTGCCAATGTAAAGAGCATCGAGTGGCCAATGAAGTACCCTGAGGCGTTCGTACGGATGGGTCTGAGTCGGCCCCGGGGGGTGCTGCTCTACGGACCCCCAGGCTGCGCTAAAACCACCCTGGTGAGAGCTGCCGCCACGGCGTCCCACTGTGCCTTCCTCTCGGTCAGCGGAGCCGAACTCTACTCTCCATATGTAGGAGACTCTGAGAAGGCTCTGGCACAGGTACACCCCTGCTGAAATGCATGTCTAACTTGAAGCTCTAAATCTCCAAATCACTTCCTGTATTTCATTGTCATGGTTTTGTTAGAAGGATCTAGTCACTTATTTGTCCCTGTGGGTTTGTGTGAATGAGCAGCTATTTCGGCAGGCGAGAGCCTGCTCGCCCTCCATCTTGTTCCTGGATGAGATCGACTCCCTGATTGGCTCACGGTCAGACAATCAGACGCTTCACAGTGTCCAAACGCAGCTCTTATCGGTGCTGCTGAATGAGCTGGATGGAGTGGGTCTTAAGACCCAGGAGAGGAGAGGTGCAGGGAAGATTCTGCAAGCAGAGGGAGTGGAGGAGTGTCCATCACAGCAACAGGTCACCTATCTATACTTGAGACAAATCTGTTGTTTGTTTTCGGCTGTACATAACAGCTTGTGACTTTGTGTTTTAATACGGATAAGGTAGATTTGAGCTGTGTAGATGTTTATCTCCCTGGCAGATGGAACACCATGAAGTATGCAACAAGGACGTGATGATTATAGCAGCAACCAACAGACCAGACTCTTTAGACAGCGCCCTACTCAGACCTGGCCGATTGGATCACATCATCTACGTTCCTGCACCTGACCAACAGGTAAAAACTCAAACAGTTGCTGATAAAAAATACTCTACTATGTGTCAATACTCCTCCGTGGTGTGATTAAACATGCCCATGTGTGGTTTTAAGGCTCGTCAAGCTATTCTGAAGGTGTGTACTGCAACAATGCCTCTGGATGCTAACGTCTGTCTTGAGGACTTAGCAGCACAGACTGAGCTTTTTACTGGGGCTGATCTGGAAAACCTATGCAAAGAGGTACAGACCTTTATTATATACGATACACTATACTGTGGTATGCCCTGACAGTATCTGCCTCACCTACAGTTTTAAATGCACTTTTCACCATCTATGTTGTTGTTTTTTAGGCCGCCCTGTTGACCCTACAGGAAGAGAGCATGGAGGCTTCCACCATTAAACAAATGTACTTCCTCAAGTCACTTCACAAAATGGTCCCTTCTCTCTCTGCACAGCAAATCAATGTGTACCAAAACCCGCACCGATTAGTTACCACTGTAGGGTAATGGATTTGTGTACTAATGTGCACAGGTTGTACAGTATTAAAGTAGTCTAGGTTTCCCCCAAAATAAAGTGAGATTTTTAAATGTGTCTTATTTTATTTGCTGTCAATTCAAAAGTAGGGCAGTATCAGAAAAGATGATTTGAGTCTAGTTTATTCCTCTGATTAACTTAAATATTTTACAAAAATATCTTCTTTAAGTCTTAATCTTAATTAAGTTTTTCTTGAATGAGTTTCAGCCTTAACATTTGGATCCCAGTATTAAAATGGGATATAAAAGCAAATGATTATCCTGATGTGTAAAAATTATTTTTACAAAATGTATGTAAAAATGTCTATATTTTAGTGCATATTTTAATTTATTTGAAATATACACTACCGTTCAAAAGTTTGGGGTCACCCAGACAATTTTGTGTGTTCCATGAAAAGTCACACTTTTATTTACCACCATGAGTTGTAAAATGAATAGAAAATATAGTCAAGACA